>JAJOZX010003782.1:462500-466972 GCA_023014485.1 Bathynomus jamesi | reverse complement strand
ATTTATTAATTCTATTTCTTGCTGGAATACAATTTACGAGTATACTTTGAATTATATTATTTGTATTTCATCCATATATCATCCATATTTCATCCATATTTTATCATATTTCCGATTTCACCCATATTTCATCCATATTTTATCCGTATGTCATCTTATTTCACCCATATATCATCGTACGTAATCCAAATTTCATCCGTATATCACTCTATTTCATCCATACTTTATTTATATATCATATCTTTTTTCACCCATATTTTATCCATATATTATCATACTTTATCCATATTATATCCATATACTGCTTCATGAGACTATATATATATATAATATATATATATATATATATATATATATATATATATATATATATATATATATATATATATATATATATATATATATATATATTTAAATAAACCACTGTAGATTGAAAATTAAAATTCTTTAAGAAAATTTCTCCTCACCTTTTAAGTTCAATTATAATTATTATTATTATTATTATTATTATTATTATTATTATTATCATTATTTTTAATGATAACGACGCATTATTTCCTTAATCTGATTTAAATAATTTAAAAGCTTATACTTGATGTAGAAATAACGATGTTTGTTGCGTCATTGAATTAGGAGTACTCATTTAGTAGGTCTCGTGGTGGTGATGGCGGGGGTATACCCTCATTTGGGTATAAAACAGTTTCCCGTAATGTTATATAATTGCATAAACTCTCCAAGGACCGGTTTTCGACACTAATTTTCATATTATTAAACAAATATTTATCGAATATTTTCAAATTTGGAGCTACAACAATTCAACAACAATTGAAACAGTATAAATTATTTAAATTAATTTTGATTAAAGTATCCGATCATTGGTGTTGTCTTTTTCTGTTATAAACAAATAAATTTATCACCCCCTAATAAAAAAAAAAAAAGAACCGTTAATATACAAACAAATATACTCTTACCCCCCCCCCCTCCCCACCCCCCCCCCAGCCCCGAATCCCTCCCTCCTTTCAATCCTTAAAAACTAAAATAAACTTAAAAAATTCTAATAATATTTTAGTTTAGCTTTTAAAAACGTCACTCACCGTTATTCGAATGTCTGAAACCGGCTTTGTATTTTCCTGATGCTTGATTCAATAAAATGAGCAGGCAACAAATATTCAACAATCGCATCATTTTTATCGAGTTGAAAACGGTTCTTTAAGTTGCCAGTTTTCTAATTTTATCAATGAGTTCTTTCTGAATTCGAGAGAGAGAGAGAGAGAGAGAGAGAGGACAGAGAGAGAGAGAGAGGGGTGTTATTATTTGACAATACAAAAAAAAAGGGGAATAAATCGAACACAAACGTTTCAAACGTTTTTAGGTATACCTAAACTGTTCTACCCCTTCATATAACCTTTGGTTAGCTTCCGCCCGAATTGTTCATTCTGACGAAGGTCAAGCTTTTCACTCCACCTTAGACCTACAGTTTAACGTGGAATCCGAACCACGCCCCATCAGCATCCCAGCGTCTAGGCCACCCAGGGTACCCATTTATCTACCAACCACTTTCTTTATTGTGTGGAAGGATGAACAGCTGGGTTTTGCTGCGCGCCGGCTGCAGTCACCGGGTCTCGAACCCGGGGCCGATGGATTCGTAGTCAGCGACGCTAACCACTACACCACCGAGGGGCATATATATATATATATATAATATATATATATATATATATATATGTACTCGTACTATTAAAACGTACAAAATATATGATTGCGAATGAAGGGGGGAAACTGAATTACAACAACCTTACATTTTCCTTAAAAACACCTATCATTAATGTCTTGAAATATATCGACACGCACGTCTTCATTTGTTGCAAAACATGTTTTGAGTGATAACGCTTGCACTTATACGGTACACTTTGGCGGT
The DNA here is from genome assembly GCA_023014485.1 of Bathynomus jamesi. Taxonomy (NCBI): domain Eukaryota; kingdom Metazoa; phylum Arthropoda; class Malacostraca; order Isopoda; family Cirolanidae; genus Bathynomus; species Bathynomus jamesi. Next base: position 465,054 of record JAJOZX010003782.1, on the reverse strand, counting down.
TACATAAAACTAAATGTATTATCTTGATCGTTGAAATTAATGAGCCCATTTATATATATATATATATATATGAAGGGGTAGAACAGTTTAGGTATACCTCGGTATTAGTACTAGTACATATTATTATTATTATTATTATTATTATTATTATTATTATTCCATGGATTTTTTTTATTTGGTGCCCCCCCCCCCCAAGCCATATATTTCCTCCTTTATTGCAAACACAATGACACAATTGAGTGCTCGGACAGCCAACAGATACAGATCCATATAAATAGTTCATTTCATGCCCATGCACTCGCGCGTATTAAGTAAGTTTAAAAAATTCACAAGCCGTGGGCATTAAAGGGTATTAATGATCTGATTTTCGAAATCGTCTCCTTTAAGAAAGATACGAAACCGTTTGAATTTAATCTTGAGGAATGCCAAGTGCCCTTTATCGGATGTCACCTGGAAAGGTGTTTCTGAAATGGCACTTATCTCTCGCTTTCGTGTCCCCTTAAAATGCCCGAGAGAACACTGGAACACACGACAAGGGAATGATTTACAGCCAGATAAAAAACCCAACCTTACACTTCTCTTTCGTTCAAGTAACTGAGGCTTCAGGTCTTCCAGCAAAGCCTGCCCCGCTAAAATTCCAGTTACAGATCCAGACCCAGTTATGCCACAGGGTATAATACCCCCACCCCAACCCAATCGGCCTTTCTTTTTTCCTTATACGCCTCCCATTCTTCCTTCAGACCGTGAAACCAAGCCTCTTTTATTCTAATTATTTATGTACATTTATTATCGAGTAATTGTGCGCTTAACTCGAAATATATATATATATATATATATATATATATATATATATATATATATATATATATATATATATATATATATATATATATAGATAGATAAAAAGAGAGAGAGAGAAGAGAGAGAGAGAGAAAGAGAGAGAGAGATGATGATGATGATGATGACGTCTGTCTGTCTGTCTGTCTGTCTGTCTGTTTGTCTGTCTGTTCTATGTTCGTTTATATCGAACACAAACGTTTTAAATCATAATTAAAAGATTATATATTTAGTCTATACCTTAAGGAAGAACCAGGAAAGGTTTTACTAACACATCCACCACTTCCAGTCTCCCCGCCCCCCAATAGGTTGTGTTTTGGCGGGCTTTGCTGGCAAGGTGCAGCGGGCGTTCTAGTATATATATATATATATGGGATGAATTTCACACTTAAACACGTGAAATGAATGAATGAATGATGCAAACCCACAAGGTCTTGAAATCATGCTTTCTTTTTTCTTGTGGGTTTGCATCATATATATATTATATATATATATATATATATATATATATATATATATATATATATATATATATATATATATATATATATATAGATGTAATATATACTGATTTTGCTAAAGCCTTCGATAAATGTGACCATGGAATCATAGCACACAAACTTAAGGATACAGGAATTACTGGAAAGCTAGGAAGGTGGATATTTAATTTCTTGACGCAAAGAACGCAAAGAGTGGTGGTAAACGGAGTTAAATCGGAAGTCAGTCTCGGAAGTCGTGAGCTCTGTCCCACAAGGGACAGTATTAGCTCCCTTGCTGTTCATAATAATGATTGCAGATATTGATGCAGATATTAAGGACAGTATTGTATCATGCTTCGCAGATGACACGAAGATATGTAAGGAAATATTGAACGAAGATGACATAAGAATACTACAAAACGACATTGAAACATTATTCCAGTGGGCAGAAGACAACAATATGAAGTTCAACTAAGAAAAATTCCAACTTCTAAGATATGGTAATAACAAAGAGCTACAGAAAAAAGGGTACAAAACTCCGCAAGCCAAACAGATAACACCAAATCCACAAGTCAGGGATCTTGGAGTAATAATGTCGTCGGATGCGGAATTCAGAGAGCACTATAAAATCAAAATCACAACGGCTAGAAAAATAATGGGAATCATCTGGAGGAGCTTCCGCAGCAGAAAAGCAAACATCATGCTCAAATTATGGAAGAGTCTAGACCTACCAATAATTGAGTATTGCTCAGTACTCACAAGCCCACACAGAAAAAGAGACATTGCGAGCATTGAAGCTATACAAAGGACTTTTACGTCTAAGATAGAGGAAACGGAAGGTGAAGACTACTGGTCTCGACTACAATCCCTGGAACTCTACTCTCTTGAAAGAAGGCGAGAGCGGTACACAATAATATACATATGGAACATACTTGAGGGCACTGTCCCTAACCTCAGAAATGAAGTAGAAACAAACTGGAATGAGAGAAGAGGCAGATTTTGTACGGTCCCAGCTGCGGTGGGACAAGGAGCCATGAAAACGAGGATGGAAAATACCCTCAGAATACGGGGCCCAAAGCTTTTCAATGTCCTTCCAAAAGAAGTGAGGAATCTCCAGCACACCAACCTGAATAACTTCAAGAACCAGCTGGACAGATTCCTGTGCAAAGTCCCTGACCAGCCATGCGTGGCTGGCTACGAGGGCAGGAGGTGATCAGAGAGCAATTCCCTCCTTCACC
>JAJOZX010003782.1:427500-460000 GCA_023014485.1 Bathynomus jamesi | reverse complement strand
CTGGTTTTTGTACTTCAAAACCTCCTTTCATTTTTTTTCTTTTCTTCTTCTCTAAAACTATAACTTTTTATTGGTGTTGTTCCTTCATCTTCTTCTTTTTCTATTTGAATACATTTCTCTTCTTTTGTGTTCCATTTATTGATATTGTTTCCCAATCTTCTTTTTTTTTTATTTTAATACATTTTTCTTCTTTTGTATTCCACGTTTTTCCAAACACTAAACGAGGTAATTAATGTTGTTGTTTTTTGTGCGTGGTGTGTGTGTGTGTGTGTGTGTGTGTGGTGTGTGTGTGTGTGTGTGAATAAGGCTCGCATATAAGAAAATACAATTTTTAGCCTCAAATCTCTTTTCAATATATTTAATTTAAGTTTCTTTACAAGTAGAATGCTAGCGTTATAAACACCCTGTATTTAGTTTTGTAGTTACTCGTCATGAGAATTTATTTCGTTATTTCAAAAGCCTTCAGACGCATTTTTTTTTTAGTAAATGACGCTTCCATACAATGTTTACGATAGAAGGAGGATATCTTTCGGTTCTCATCACTGCGTGGCATTGGCCCATGAGAGGGTTCTTTGCGCGTTTTGCAAAGCGAATCTAGAACACAATTCTTGTCAACCTTCTGCACGAAAACTAATTGAGTGTTATCAAACCGTAACTAGTAATTTTATAATTAAATGCTTTACAATCTCCGGATTAATGATGACAAATTTGTTTGCAACGAATGGAATGGTTGTTACGCTCAAAACCTGATTATTACATATTGCTAAAAAGTGGATGTTTCGTGTTGAATTTAGAGCATAGTTGCAAAGTGCATCCAGGGACTGCAAGATGAGCAATAAATTTAGTAAATGACGTAGGTAGGTAAATTAATACGCTTAAAATATAGCAATCCAAATCGCTCAGGCCAAATAATGCAGTCCATTGTTCTAATTCTTGTAGTATTATTATCAGTATCATCGAGATACGAACCCCTGACCTCAAAATTTTCATTTCGCTTATAAATAAATAAAACCTCGTTACCCACTGATTTACGAACGATGGTCTTTGCCTGCTATACTTTTTAAAATAGTTAAAGTAATAGATGGATTCATAGAAAACGGGATGCGTGTTTCGAGAGATTCTCCTTCAGGAGTCTTCGCAGATGAAATCTTATGCGTAATATATATTTTAAAATTACAGGCCTATTATTTTTAACAATATTTAATATATTTCACTAAAGTATTTTCGTAATAATGGTTGAAGATTCAGGCGATATTATATAAAAAAAACTTTATAAAAAACTACCCGTGTAAAATTTTTAAGAGAAGCACGAATACAAGCTACACTTGCTACTCTTGTGAACCTTATACACAACGTAGCTTTATAAAGCAATTCGGGATTACGATATCTCATCGATTTGACAGTCTTTCGACAAATATAATGTCGGTTAGAATAAATAAGGTTAGGTTAGGTTAAGTTAAGTTAAGTTAGATTTTAAAGTGTCGATGTTATGGTCTTGTCGATCTGATGGGTATAGGTCCAAAATTTAGGCTAAAAACTTGTAGCTTCTAAAAAGCATAACAAATCACCAATTGGTGATATTCTGTTTTTCTTTGGATACTTAATTCTTTAGGGGGACTTTTTTCGGGGACTCTTTCGATGACTTTTTGGTGACTTTTGATGACTTTTTGGTGACGTTTATTTCAAGAACAAAATCGATTCTTTGTTGATTAGTAATTTTTAATATTTTTAGAAATTTTTTATTCCTAGTCGAACTTTTTACCGAAACTGCGCGTGTGCAGTGGTAAATAGCACAATTTTCGATTGCATTAGCACAGTACTTTTTGGAATACAGGAATACCTCGGATAAGACGGTTAATTCGTTCCGCCGACATGCCGCACTGTTTGAAACCGCCCTGTTCGAGGCATGTTTTAATGGGAAATACTGTAGGTCGTTCCAAGACATTTTAAATTACGTTTTTTGTATGATTATTTTCGATAATTATAATGATTTAACATGTTTAAATGTGAAATAAAACAATAAGAATGCAAGATCACCAGTTGAAAATTCTTTTGTAGGAACGTCTTCTGCTTCTGCATCTTCCTCTTTCGCTTCTGCTTCTTCATAAACTCGTTGTTGTTCTAGATTGATTAGAGTTTCATTGTCTGGATCTTTCGAATGCGATTCAATGCACTCGATAACATTTGGTGCATCAACATTTTCGAATCCAAGATCCTTCCCAATGCTAACAATGTCAGTTGCAACTCCTGCAATGTGATTTTCGAAACCACGAAAATCAGTTGCACAATGTGGTAGAATATTTTTCCACACTGCTCGCATATTACTCGCAGTGACTTCAAGCCACGCTTGATTGATGTTTTCTATAATATTTCTGATGTTATAATTTTTCCAAAAACTTGTAGTATAGACCGCGCGCGGGTTGTTTGAAACTTAATATATCGTCGCACTGACATTCCTTTTATAAATATCTTAAATATTACATTAAATATTAATTTTATATTATAATATTCAATCCGTCCTATTGCGAAATCCGTCCTGTTTGAAACCGTCTTATCCGAGGTATTCCTGTATACAGTAGAAAACATGTAGAAGTCTATTTTAATTTCTTTATTAAGTAAAAATTTAATTTAATTTACAAAATTAAAAGAATTAAATTAAAGAAAATTATAAAATAAAAAATTAATTAATTTAATTAAAAAAAATAAAAATTAATTAAAAAATTAAAAATTAATTAAATTAATTTTTAAAAAAATTAATTAAAAAATTAAAAATTAATTAAATTAAAAATATTAAATTGCTTTAACATTCTTTTAACATTTTGTGTACATATGAAGCGTATACATAATAATAATGACAATGATAATGATAAGCTTTATTGGTAGGATTTAAATCCCATAAAATAAGCAAGCAAACAAACAAATTAGTAAGGGAATAAATTAGTAAATAAATGAATATATAAAACAAAAAAATATGTCAAACATCTTTTTTATACTAAGCATATTATATATATATATATATATATATATATATATATATATATATATATATATATATATATAGGGTGGTTCAAAAGTCACGATCGAATTGATTTTGCTCTAACGTAGCTTGTAACGTAGCAAATCCGCAAGTTTAAACTTGTCATAGCACATGGTAGAATCCATACAGAAATTATTGATACGTGAGGACTCCACTTCTTAAAATTAAAAAAAAAATCACGTTCTAACAATATATATATATATATCGACGCACACACGTATATAGTGAACCGCAACTTCACGTACATGCGTCTATTGTCGATGTATACCACAATATTTAACGTACAGAAGCTTGAGTTCATCAACAAGCAAATGAAGCTGTTGCAGACTTATTCCGATAAACAGGGTAAGGAATATGCTTATCGCGTTAATTAACATTGGTAATACGATATAGCTGAAGTTAATTAACCACTTGGAGCTAAGTAATTATATACATTATATTTCAAACCCAAAATATTCCTTTTCTGAATCTAACAATTCATCAGAGTTAATTTAACTTTTTTTGGAAGTTCGTTTTAAGGGTCCCCCACGAAGTTAATCAGGGATAACTTATTATGAAGGAACGCGTCTTTGCGGTAAAGCCAAAATATGAGAATCATTTCAAAAGGAAAGATTATGATTCATGGGTTTAATGAAAGCCAACTTGAAGCCATGATGAATATTCCGTTTGGAATTAGTGAAAGCGCTTTCGTCTTCCTTTGACATTGATCGATAGAGCAACCGTTAAATGGATAATGAAACTGAATTTGATATTCTAGATAGTGTTATTGCTCGTACTTCAGTTGGGCAACAGATCGCGTTTGATTTGTGATTAGCGCAAGTGGAAATTATGATTAAGTAGCGGTCTTAATTAATAAAACCATTATAAAAGTGAAAATTAAAAAGTTTATTAATAGTCCATATGACAAATATTACTAATAAAATGACAATTCACGTACTAAGGATAGAAATATATACAATTAATGAGAAATAATACAGTAATGTCGAAATTAAGTGGAGTTACAGATAGACGTTTTCGTACCATGAATTCCATAGCTTAGAGCAGTGGTTCCCAACCTTTTCACCACAAAGGACCCTTTTATTTTTATTTTTTTCCCACGGACCCCATGTTTTTGAAAGATTTCGTCTACCAAACAAACTGTTTTTATTAACTAATAATTAACTCGTTTTCTCATTTTTCACTATCAAATAAAGGACATATAAGAGAGTATGCAATTAAAATACAGCATATTAAAAAAAGTATTAATAATTCCAGCCAAGAGCAAGGAAACTTGAAATTTTAGCCTGAGCGCCCTTATCGTGGGTAAATGTACGATTTCCATTGGAGCCTTTCGAAATATTGAAAGCTCACGGACCCCCAGTACTACCTTCGCGGACCCCCAGGGGTCCGGGGACCCCAGGTTGGGAACCACTGGCTTAGAGGATAAACGGCAGGACTTATGGATAGCTTGGATAATCGGGTTCGTTGATTTTTCAATCCTTTGCATTAGACTGTATTGGACACGTCTTGTTACCTCCTTCAAGCTCGGGACATTGCGGGTCGCAAACATTTGCGAAGCTGAGCATCTTGGGGGTAATTTATATAGGAATCTAAAAGACATGTTGTACAGCAAATTTAGAGTTCTGCCAGAACCTTTTTTATAATTCACCCAGAGTTGCTGTCCGTATATATTACTGCAGAAAGTACAAAGAGAGTATCTTTAGCTTCCTTTGTACAGAACCGGAAGTTCCTTATAGTCATATTCGCTTTAGCACAAAGGCTTCGAGATTGTTTTCTTATATCTGAGTCATCACAGCATGCAAATGTACAATATTATCTATCTATCTATCTATCTCTCTCTCTATCTCTTTATCTATCTGTGTGTGCGTGTGTATTATTAACATATACCAGTAATATTTCATAATAATAATAATAATAATAATAATAATAATAACATCATTAAAATAGCAACCAATATTAATGCTCCATATCCTGTTGAAATCTTGCAAAAATAATGAACCATTGCAAATAAATGAAGTGTCTATGGCGAAGAGAGAAACAAATGAATGCCTTTTCATTTTTCCCAAATAATGAAGGCGTATTCCTTTATTCACGAACCTAACTTTTCGTCCGTCCAGTTACGCAGAACGTAATCTGAGAGACGAAGAAGTAAAGTTTCTTTTTAAGAATTTTTATAAGTTAACCCACAAACTACCTATGATAATATATATATATATGTCGGGTCGGGTATGTTTTGCGTCATACTTGCTTTCCTAATTAACTTTACGTTAACTGTATATTAATATTTATATTTATTTCAAAATACAATTTTCAAAATATAATACAGTTTGGTTATCTCACTGAGCGTGATGATAGGTCTTATCGAAAGTCCTGCTATGTGATAAATATGTTTAGAATCGGGTTGGTTTTGTTATATATATACGTATACAGTATATATATATATATATATATATATATATATATATATATATATATATATATATATATATATATATATATATATATAAAACAAAACCAGTCCAATTCTAAACATATACATATACAGAGAGAGAGGGAGAGAGAGAGAGAGAGAGAGATAGAGAGAGAGAGAGAGAGAGAGAGAGAGAGAGAATTATTCTCATCGAAGGAAAAACGGTTGGAGCTGTCAACCAGAACCATATCCCACCCACGTTTTTAGGTTTGCGAACGCATCTTCTCTGCTAGATCTATAGAAGAAAATTTACAACACTCCGAGTATCGAAAAAAATATTTTCATTTGCAATATTGCATGCCTCGGGGCGGTATTCTGTTTGTTTCACATCGAAACAAACGTTGTACCTCTGCGGCGTTCTCTGTCTTGCGGTACAAACGAAGACGCAAATTGCGGTCTAAAGTAATGATGATTTCGCAGTCATCGGGAAGTTCTCTTAAATGAAATGGCGAAAATGTTCTTTAATTCGTTGGAGAAAATTGTGTCTATATCATTACTGCAGTTAATTCTGCTATATATATATATATATATATATATATATATATATATATATATATATGATGAATAAAATCACGAAGGAAAGGAAACACAAAAATGGTGCTCAAGCGCTTTCGTCTAATGGCATCCTCAGGAACACTGAAGTACATAAAGAGTTACAGCCTACGGTGTGTCAGGAAATGATTGCCCCCCTGTAGAGCAAAAACTAGAAGAGATAGATAAAAACCGGCGAGACCACTTGAAAGAGCGTTAAAATCTGAATAAAAACCATTATATTCTATTCCTGTGATTTTAATTCTTACCATTTTTTTCCCACAGAAACCATGGCATCATCTATTTTGAACGATTCAGAGAAAAAGCGAGTTCTTGACCGCATTCGAGCTGTCACATTTCGTGAAGCAAAGGAAGCTGGTGCAACTTTCATACTCGACACTGGGTGCTGAGAGATTAAAAAGATCAGAAGACTTTGTCAAAGGAGATTGGAATAAGAATCCTGAAATTGTGAAACAGAATTTCGAGGAGGAACCGGAGAAATTATCTCAAGAATCGAAAGACATTGTGCTTGCTGCATCACGGCGCCGAAAGAAGAGCTGCTCTGAGGTAGCGAAAGAGATACTTATCCGTCGTGGTAAGATAGTCAATCGGCACTTGTGCATCAATTTCGAGTTCGCCAAGGCTTGAGTGCTTGGCATGAAATAGCTAAGCCACGGAAGAGTGATCTTAATATTGAAGATCGGCTATGGTTTTGTGATTATCTTGAGGAATGGACGGAAGACGATTTCCTTCACTTGGTTGTCAGCGATGAATTCTTCGTTTATGTCTCCAGAAAACCAAATTTTCAGAATGATCGGGTTTGGGCAACAACTCTGATGAAGTCCAGACGACCAGAAGTATCGAGAAATAGTAAAAAATCCAGCATGTGTGGGTGTTTTCATTATGTTCTCTATTCGGAAGCTCATCTGGGTTATCAAACCAAGAGGAACCAGTTGGGATGGGCCTTATTTTCGAAATGTAATTTTAGCCCAACATGTAATTCCGTTTTTTGAAAGACCCCAAGTGTGTTTGGATGTTGAACAGGCAACCTTTCTTCACGACAAAGCCCCCTGTATGAAAGCACTTGCGACTCAACAACTGCTTAAGGACAATAACATTGATTTTTCGGAAATAATGATGGCCTGGCAATTCTCCCGATCTTAATGTGTGTGAACATGTCGGATCCATCATGAAGGATCGGGTGGAGTCCTTAATGCTGGAACAACCCATTCAGAATCGGTATTCAACAGAAATTATGACTGCAAAGATCAACGAAGTCCTTGAAGAAATGAGTCATGATACCGATCTCTTTGAGACACTTCTGGGATCATACCCCCGTCGATTAATGGCCGTCAGAGCTGCAAATAGGGGCAACACCCGATATTAAAACAAGTGTTTTTTATTCAAAATTAAACGCTCTTTCGCGTGGTTTTGTCTGTTTTTTCTATTCCTTTCAGTTTCTTCTGTACAGGGGGGGGCAATCATTTCCTGACACCCTTTATATATAGGTTACAAAAAAAAATATATATATATATATATATATATATATATATATATATATATATATATATATATATAAAAATTATTAAAGGATTGTGGGAGGAGCATACAAATTTGTAAGGAAAACTATCGATTTTAAGCACAAGATCAAATGAATTATTTCCAACCAATGTTATAAAAAAAAAAAATACAAATTTATACTGGAAATCTGCCCGGGTTTTAGCACTCTACCCTTCTTGTTTAAGTTCGATGTATATAAAAATAAATTGAAAAATAAAAGTTATTAGAGTAGCATACAAGTTTACCAAAGATTTAGCGTTCTACCCTTCTTATCTAAATCTGTTCTGAAGGAATTCAAAACAACAGGATCAAGTTGAAAAAGACCTTTGCTTATGTTGAAGTATTTGTGAGTTGGATAATGGCAGACTCAAGAATATTTCTATTAACAATGTTGCTAGAGTGAAATAAAACTGAAGCATTATTCCAATCAATACAGTGGGATAACTCTGACAAATGGATAAAAAGGGGCACTGGACGACTGTCCTGTTCTAACGGAATATTGATGCTGTTTTATACGTGTGTGCAAATCCTTTCCCGTCTGACCTATGTAAAAGGAATCACATTGTTTACAACCAATTTTATAGATAATGCCTGAATTATTGATAGGGCCATTTTTTACTATGATATTTTTCACAATATTTTTATATGAAAATACTACATTAATATCTAAAAGTTTAAGTACATTAGTATTCCTGAGGATGTCATTAGACGAAAGCGCTTCAGCACCATTCTGTGTTTCCTTTCCTTCGTGGTTTTATTCATCATAAATATTTTTCACGTGTTACTTCGTGAAATAATTTTCATATATATATATATATATATATACAGGGTGTCCCGTAAGTCTGGACCCATAGGGAAAAATAATAAAATTACAAATAGTCCAAAAATTTATTACATAATCTGTTCAAAGTGTCCGCCGTTGTGTCGCACACATAGTTGAAGACGCAATCTCCACTGCGACAGCACTTTCTGAATCACAGTCGCAGAAATTTCTTGACACGCCTCCACAATGCGTGCTTTAAGGTGGAAAATGTTCTGAAGTTTGACCTCGTACACTTTGGCTTTCAAGTGGCCCCACAAATAAAAATCATAATAAAAAATAATAAAAAATAATAATAATAAAATAATAATAATAAAATAATAAAAAAATATATTATAAATCCCTATGGGTCCAGACTTACGGGACACCCTGTATATATATATATATATATATATATATAATAAGTAAGGGACATTCTATCCAGTAATAATTGCAGGCCTATTGCTTTTACCTCCTGCTTTTCGAAACTACTAGAGAAACTCTTGTTACACTGATGAATGATTACTTATAGACATCTCCTGATCAGTTTTGGTTTGGTATCGATGTACTGAGGAAATTATATTTAAATGCACTGACAGTAATTCAACGATTTATAGCTGTTTCCTAGACATAAGTAAGGCATATGATAGAGTGAACCACAATATTTTATTTAAAAAACTAGAAGACAGGAAGGTTCCAATGTACATATTAAATTTACTGAAATTTTGGTATTCCCACCAATCTTTCACTGTTAGGTGGGGCAATGTACTATCCGAATGTTTTGGTTCCTCTTGCGGGGTGAGGCAAGGTTCCTTGCTCTCTCCTCTGCTGTTTAATATGTATATCGATGGATTAATTGCTTCGCTTAATGAGGCAACAGGTTGGATGTTGTATAGATAACACGAGGATAAATATTTAACTTAGTCTATGCTGATGATATGGTATCAATAAGTCCTTCCGTTAATTAAAGGTCCGAATTGTCTGCTGGATTGTCTGTTTCACGAAAACATTATATTCTTTTTAATGTTATAAAAACTAAGGATATGTAATTCCATCCTAAAAGCTCTAATCAACCAGCTGACATTAGTTTCAAAATGAGAGGTGAAGCAATAGAGGAAGTACGTGAATTTAAATATTTGAGTCAAACTATCACCAGCTCCTTGAGTGTTCTGATGCTTCAGATATAAGAAAACAATATCGAAGCCTCTGTGTTAAAGCGAATATGACTATAAGGAACTTCCGGTTCTGTACGAGTGAAGCTAAAGACACTCTCTTTCGTACTTTCTGCACTAATATATAGGGACAGGAACTCTGGGTGAATTATAAAAAAGGTTCTGGCAGAACCCTAAATTTGCTATACAAGAGAGCTTTCAGACTCCTACATAAATTAACCCCCCCCCTCCCCACCGAGATGCTCAGCTTCGCAAATGTTTGCACCCACAATGACCCGAGCTTTCCGGAGGTAACAAAACACGCTCAATACAGTCTAATGCAAAGAATTAAAAAATCAACCAACCCGATTATCCAAGCTATTCATCAGTCCCTATGGAATTCATGATATGAAAACGTTTGTATGTAGCTCCACTTAACTTCGACATTACTGTACTATCTCTCATTAATTGTATTTCTATCGTTAGTATTTGAATTGTCATTGTGTTCTATTGTCACTTCCTATTATTAATATTTGTCACATGGACTATGGTCTGCTAATAAACTTTCTCATTTTCATTTTCACACACACACACACACACACACACACACTAATATATATATATATATACAGAACCCCATATATATTTAAAAAGTTAAGAAAAACCAACTTTACGTAATAAATAATTTCATACATGTACAAATAATATAATTTACCCCCATATATATGGGGTATACCCCCTCTCGTCTTAAAAAATGTGAATAAAAGGGGATAATAAATTAGGCCTATATGAATCCATGACAGAAACTAAGAAAAGATCTTTGCTATTACTGAGATATGAATCCGAGAAAACCTTTTCCACAATGGGGAAACTCTGCATAAAAGGTTAAGCCTTAAACAAGAACAAGCTACCATTTATAAGTGTGTAAAGTATGGAAATACCGAGTAAAGAACTAAAAATATATAAAGTTGTCATGTATGCAGATTAAATTCATTCCCACTGAAGGGGAGGATAGACATTTTTTCTTTGCAGCTTAAAATTGATACGTCAGTATGAGCTTCAGACGCTTCGGAAGTTGGGGGTTTAGGGAGGGAGGGTTCAGGGGGAAGTTAAATGTGTAGCGGTATTACGTTCGGAATTTAGTTGGTTAATAAGCTTATTTACTTTCATTTGTGTTGTTATGCTTTTTGCGTGTGTATTTTCATGCTATTCCTCAAATGAGTGTTTTACTTTTAAGTAAGTTTATATATATATATATATATAAAATATATATATATATATATATATATATATATAAACTTACATATATATATATATATATATATATATATATATATGTGTGTGTGTGTGTGTGTGTGTGTGTGTGTGTGTGTGTGTGTGTGTGTGTGTGTGGTAAATACACAAACAAAAGAAAATATTTTAATATAAACAACGTAATGACATGATTAATTATTTAACAACCACTCGAAATGGGTAATTCAACGAAGCAAATTATTCTACTAAACAAGTTTAAGCGTTTATTGCAGTTATGGAATGGTTTGTGGTCATCAAACACTTGATGGTTACGATCAAGTATTATTTTCTGAGCATTTTCTTATATTATCATAGAAAATTTAGACTTCATCGTTCGATAGATTCGATAGACAGACAGTAAATATGGACTTTACCTCCAGTAAGTTTCAAAATAGGAAAAAATCCAACGGTTCGAACACCAGTTAATAATTCGGATCAATGCAAGAAAGTCACCCCCAGCCTTCTTTAGTTAGCTTTATAAGGCTAACTAACGAAAATATAAGGACCTAACCTAACCAATCGTCAAGGGCGTACCGTTGACCTAACGACTGGTTAGGTTAGGTCGTGATATTTTCGTTAGTTAGCCTTATAAAGCTAACTAAAGAAGGCTGGGGGTGGCTTTCTTTCATTGATCCAATAGTTCGACCCTCTGATCCTATACACATCAGAAAAAACTTGGATACAAAAGCTAAATACGTAAACTATTTGAAAACTACTATAAGTATTTCAGGCAACCATACACTGTAAAGTTATTCCATACAGAACACCATACACTCTAAAGAGAAGTAAACGCTTCATTAAACGTTCTATTGTCCCAATTTTGTGAATTTCGAAACGTCTAATGCAGCGTTTCTCAAACTTTTTCTTCTTTTGTACCCCTTGAATTCTTCTACGAGATTTTCTGGATTTTCGAGAGAGATAAACGATTTTTACTTTCTTTACGACCGTGTGACTCGTGGCCGTTCGTTAGTCGTATATAAAATTAAAAGGGTTATATTATCAGGACCCCTTCGCGTAACCCCTAAGATTCCCTCGCGTACCCCTGGGGGTAGCCGTACCCCAGTTTGAGAACCACTGGTCTAATGCATTACACTAAATAAACTGCGTCACAATTTCAAAATATTTTTTAACCACAATGCGCATGCGTCTAGGCGCAAAGAATAGAAAATTAACCGATCATATGATGAAATGTTTATTTCTACGTCTTTATATATTTGAAACATTTAAACACCGTTTTCAGATATTTGAAATATCTAGTAAATATTTCAAAATAGCTATTATTCATTTCAGAAAACTAAGTTCATTATGAGATGTCGAGTAGAGGTTTCAAATTCAAACGTCTGTACCATTTAGAGTATATAAAAAAAATAATTGTTCTACTTGAGTCGATTAGGGAAAGATTCCATGGTAAAACGAGTGATCTAACTTTCTTTTCTGGACCGATTTTGAACCAATTATGCCGTTGATGTCGATATAACTAGTTCAAAATCTGTCGAAAAGAAAAGTGTTCCAACGACTTCTATTGCTGGACCATTCGTTTTACCAAAAACTTGTTCCATAATTGGTTCATCAAATAAAATAATTACTTTTTTAGAAACGGCGGTGTTACGTATGGAACACCTTTCCAGTGTACATTTAAGCACAAATCACTTATAAGTCTATCACCCAATTCAAAAATCATTACTTCAGCATTCAATTTTTAACCACACTGTGTTCCATGTTTAACGTAATTATTCATTCTTTCTATGTACTCCTCCACCCACAAATCAATTTCTCATCTTCACCTTCTACATTACACGCGAGAATATATCTCTTTACCACGAGTGTGATGAGGTTAAATCAATTCATACTGGCGATTCTGTGTATCTGATAAAAACAAACTACACAGAGAAGATACACGAGGAAGACGCTGCTATTATCAGCTTATATGTTCCCCAGTAACGAGAAATGAGAATCAATAGAGGATGAAAGCGCGCTAAAAGAGATTAATTCAAAGTGCACGAATTTTCGATCGAGTGAAGATGATCCAAACACTGATCGAAAGTTCGCCGTACCTCGAATAAACTACATCTATTTATTTATGACTTTCAGAACCTATTCTTACTATCAATTGATTTGATTTAATATTTGAGCAAACTAAAAAGTTTGCTTATAAAGTTCTATAATTTATATTAAAATGAATGATTATACGTTCAGCTTTGAAGAGTCTTCAAAATATCTGATATTCATGGATGATAAAACAAATATTTAATATGAATAATGGATTGCTTTACACTTCCCGTCATTGTTATTGCCGTCAGCGGTTCGAGATGAGAGAATGCTAATTTGACGATTGCAAATTTAACATTATACCTAACCTAAGCTTACTTTACCTTCGCATAACTTAACCTAACTTAACCTAAAGATATGACCAAAGCGGTATGATACTATATATATATATATATATATATATATATATATATATATATATATATATATATATATATATATGAGGCAAACGCACGAAGAAAAAGAAAAAAATTGCAAGGCCTTTCGTGTATTCAACAGTACACCTCGTTAGGAAATCCCTGACGAGGTGTACTGTTGAATACACAAAAGTACTTGCAATCATTTTTTTCTTTTTTCCCTGTGGGTTTGCATCATTTATTCATTTCACGTGCTTAAATGTGAAATTCATCCCATATATATATAAATATATATATATATGAAAATTATTTCACGAAAGTAACACGTGAAAAATATTTATGATAAATAAAACAACGAAGGAAAGGAAACACAAAAAAAGGTGCTTAAGCGCTTTCGTCTAATGACATCCTCAGGAACACTGAAGTACATAAAAGGTTACGGCCTATATATAGGTTACAGAAAGAAAAAAAATAAATAAATAACATACATACACACAAACATACATATATATATATATATATATATATATATATATATATATATATATATATATATACATACATATCTACACACACATATATATATATATATATATATATATATATATATATATATATATATATATATGCAATAAACGGAGAAGTAAAAATAAAAATTAAAAATTAAAGATTAGAGGATTAACAAAGAGGCATACAGATTTGTAAGGAAAAATATCGATTTTTAGCACAAGATCAAATGAATTAAAAATACAAATTTATACTGGAAATCTACCCGGGTTTTAACACTTTGCCTTTTAGAGTCAAGTTTCGATATATATAAAAATAAAATGAAGATTAAAAGTTAATAAAGTAGCGTACAAGTTTACCAAAGATTTAGCGTCCTACCCTTTTTATCTAAATTTGTTTTGAAGGAATTCAAAACAACAGGATCGAGTTGAAAAAGACCTTTGCTTATGTTGAAGTTATTTGAAAGTTGGATAATGGCAGACTCAAGAATATTTCTATTAACAATGTTGCTAGAATGAAATAAAACTGAAGCATTATTCCAATCAATACAGTGGGATAACTCTGACAAATGGACAAAAAGAGCACTGGACAACTGTCCTGTTCTAACGGAACATTGATGCTGTTTTATACGTGTGTGCAAATCCTTTCCCGTCTGACCTATGTAAAAGGAATCACATTGTTTACACCCAATTTTATAGATAATGCCTGAATTATTGGTAGGGCTATTTTTTACTATGATATTTTTCACAATATTGTTATATGAAAATACTACATTAATATCCAAAAGTTTAAGTACATTAGCAATGCCTAAAAAGCCCTGGAAAAATGGAAGTACTAAAATATTTTTTGACAAAGTACGAGTGTTATTATTGACACGATAGAAAGTTCGTTTTGCCTTGTTGAGACAAGATTCCATAAACGCAGATGGGTAACACAGATCACTTCCAATACCGTTGATTTTTTCCAATTCGGCATCGATGTATTCCGGACTGGCGATCCTAAGGGCGCGGAGAAACATTGATGAAAAAATGACCTTCTTAGTGGGGGTGTCATGTCCCGAGTAAAAGTGTACCTTTTTTGTGTTTCCTTTCCTTCGTGGTTTTATTTATCATATATATATATAATATATATATATATATATATATAACACATTTCAACTGCAAACAACACACAGTATAATTAACGTAAAGAACGACGCTTGTATAGAAGAACGTTCCGCGCAAGATGAGGAGGGAGAACGAACAAATGAAAAAGTGAGGTAACCACCCGGGAATCGAACCCAGGATCTTCCGATTGCCGGTCAGATATGATAACCACTACACCATGGGCCTCACTCAATCAGAAGTCGTAATTCTCCTACATACGAGCAGAAACCAATGCCCTGAGGGGGCACCTCTCGCATGCCGCACATATATACATTTCAACTGCAAACAACACACAGTATAATTAACGTAAAGAACGACGCTTGTATAGAAGAACGTTTCGCGCAAGATGAGGAGGGAGAACGAACAAATGAAAAAATGAGGTAACCACCCGGGAATCGAACCCGGGATCTTCCGATTGCCGGTCAGATATGATAACCACTACACCATTGATGCACAAACCCTGGCTCGCGGGCCAAATGTGTCCCCCACGGGTCTTTTCAATTCAATGAAAAAGTTAGAATATAAAAGTGACCCAATTTATGACTTAGTGGAAAGTAAGTAGGCTAATACATTTAGTTATTTTCTTCGCTTGGCCCTCACATAAAAAAGTTTGTGCACCACTGCACTACACCATGGGCCTCACTCAATCAGAAGTCGTAATTCTCCTACATACGGGGGGTACCTCTCGCGTGCCGCACATATATACATTTCAACTGCAAACAACACACAGTGTAGTGGTTATCATATCTGACCGGCAATCGGAAGATCCCGGGTTCGATTCCCGGGTGGTTACCTCATTTTTTCATTTGTTCGTTCTCCCTCCTCATCTTGCGCGGAATGTTCTTCTATACAAGCGTCGTTCTTTACGATATATATATATATATACAGGGCCGGATCTAGAAGTTGCGAGGCCCTAGGCAGATCTAAAAATTGCGAGGCCCTAGGCAGATCTAAAAATTGCGAGGCCCTAGGCCTATATATATGAAAATATGGACTTAATTATCGGTACTATACCAGCAATATTAGAATCCCGCATAGACAGAACTATGCCAGCACTTAAAAATTAAACCAAACCAAAATAATCACGCATGGAAATTGTATAAGAAATATAAATAAACCATACAAATAA
This sequence comes from Bathynomus jamesi, assembly GCA_023014485.1. Taxonomy (NCBI): domain Eukaryota; kingdom Metazoa; phylum Arthropoda; class Malacostraca; order Isopoda; family Cirolanidae; genus Bathynomus; species Bathynomus jamesi. The sequence goes on along the minus strand of JAJOZX010003782.1, from coordinate 443,973 downwards.
GTATAAATTATAATATGAATCAAGATTTGTATCGAAAATATAAGACAATGATTTCTAAGATTTATATAATATTATAGGTAATGACTTTCCATAGTATACAAACGTTTTTCATATGTGATGTATAAGAGATGTTGACATTTCATTTTTTATAATAGTGAGCGATCGACTTATCAGGCTAATATTAATGCTTTAATATTTGGTTCAGATGCTCCTTGAATATTACAGCAATGCTTTTCTACTTTTCTTCGAGCTAAACTCTTCAATTAATTGAGAATAATCTAATGAATTTGTTATATCGTTTTCTATTGATAACATAGCTAATGATTGCAATCTCGCTTGAGACATGGTGGAACGCAAATATGTTTCAATAAGTTTGAGACGCGAGAAACTTCTTTCAGCCGAAGCAACAGTAACTGGGATGATTAATACTATTCGAAGTGCAACATAAACATTAGGATAAATCTCACTTAGTTGTTTTTGCACTATATAAACAAGGGCATTTCCGAGATCTGTTTTCTCAGGTATAAACCTGCAAAGTACTTTAAGTTCTTCATATAGTTCTAAATCATTAATATCACTTGAACAGAACGCGCAAAACGGCTTGAGCGAGGCCCCCTTTGGCGCGAGGCCCTAGGCGATCGCCTAGTTCGCCTATAGCTAAATCCGGGCCCTTTATATATATATATATATATATATATATATATATACAGGGTGTCCGAGAATTATCTGTACAATTTTTGGCTGTTATTAAAAGTCAACCATGAAGTGTAGAAATTCCAGTGTTGTCCCATTTTACAGAGAATTTCATTAAGTTTTTTCTGATACAACGTTTTGACAAGTTTTTTAGAAATGTACGCGGGTGACAGACATTGATGATTTAAAAGCAAGAATCACAGCTGCTATTGAGCGAATTGATGTGGATATGCTGCAGTGTACATGGCAACATTTGGAGTATCGATTGGATGTTTTGCGAATCACTAATGGTGCACATATCGAATGTTTTTAACAACGTTACTTTAATAAAAGAAACTTTTGAAAATACAGATTCTAAATAATCTTGTTTAAGAATTTTACGTGTGTTATCAAGAATTTTATTAAAAGATGAAATTGTACAGATAATGTTCGGACACACTGGAATTTCTAAAAAAAACTTGTCAAAACTTGGTATCAGAAAAAACTTAATGAGATTCTCTGTAAAATGGGACAACACTGGAATTTCTACACTTCATGGTTGACTTTTAATAACAGCCAAAAATTGTACAGATAATTCTCGGACACCCTGTGTATATATATATACTGTATATATATATATATATATATATATATATATAGTGATGTAGGTCACATCTGCATCCGCATCCGCATCCGCGGAACATCCGCACATTTTCTCGCATCCGCATCCGCACTTTGGACTGCGGATGTCGTGCGGATGTGGACCGTTGAGATAAAACGTCATTAATAAGCTGAAATTATCAAATTCTACTATATTAATAGAACTAGTTCATTGTGCTCAAAAGTGATGCAAGCGACAAGACGAGAGGCTGTTCTTGTATGAAGTTACTCTCTTGCAACCTACTTAGATCCACGTTACAAAGCTAAGTTATTTTCACCTAGTACATTAGAACGAGTTAAATCATCACTTGGCAAAGCAGTTGAAGAGCTTCAATCTCTTGAATCTGTCGCTTCGCCACCCACCAAAAGAATAAAAGTTTCAGTGACAGAACCAACACCTTCAACAAGCAAATCTATCACAGAATCTGTCTCTCAGTTTCTTGAGTCAAGCAGCAATGACGAGACCTACGCGATGTCAAAAGATGTAGTAAAAATGATCGAGAGCTATCAGTTTGGCTGCATGTGACAATCCTATTAGTTGGTGGAAAAATACGCAGAATATCTATCCATACTTGAGTAAACTTGCAAGGAAACATTTAGCCTGTCCTCCAACAAACGTACCAAGCGAGAGATTATTTAGCAGTGCTGGATTAATATATGATGAAAAGAGAAACAGACTGGCAGCAGAAAAGGCAGAAAAGTTAATGTTCCTTAAGCATAACCTTCCTATAATTAAGTTTGAACATTAAACGATGAACATCTTAGTTTACTTTATTTTAATTACTCATTTATAAATATGCCTAATAAAACTTTAAACTTAATATAAATAGTTATCAAGCTAATTAAAGATCTCTTTCTATAAGGGTGGAGGTTGGGGAAAGAGGTCGGTGGGGTGCATTTGAGTTGGGTTCACGTCCCGCATCCTGGTAACACAATTATGGTTTCTAATTGTGGCTGAAACTCAACAAAATATAACGAATTTATTTGCAGACGAATTCACTAATTGATTTCTATATTAGTTAGATGCTTGATATTATTTTATATGTTCAGAGAAAAGTACAGCAATTATTGTACAATTAATCAATTATACTACATTATAGCTACAGCTCTCTCTATATAATAACTTATTATATACGTTAAACACAACAAATCTCGAATATATCCTAAAAAATAACGAAAATGTAGACATCCGCATCCGCATCCGCATCCGCGGATGTTGAAATCAAACATCCTCATCCGCATCCGCATCCGCGGATGTGAAAAAAATGACATCCGCTACATCACTAATATATATATATTGGTTATCAAGACATAGTGCCTAAAATGTGTTTCTTTTTAGCTTAGCTAAATAAATAGTTCAGAGCATTTGTGCCACAGTGCCACACACAAAATTCAGGATTATTAACTTTAAATTCTTATGTACGTACTAAATTTCTAGTATAATGCGCCGGCTTTTTTTAAGATGCTTTCCTTAATTATCTTTGACTACGTTGTCAATGGACAATGTGGACAATGAAAATTAGGCAATAATCCTTTAGTAGGATTAAAGCAATGCAATGAGGGTTTAACGTCAAATAATCTCAGCCACTGCACGAAAATCTCTTCATAGTCACATACTTGAACGGGGTTACATCAATTTAAAAATGTTTATTAAGAATATTTAAATTTTAGTGATCTTCAGCTTATTAATCATAGTTTAATTATTTAGTTCTTGAAACTGTTTGTATATACAAAATTAAAAATCCAGTGATTAGTTATTTATTTTAGGCAGGAAGCGGGAGCCAAGTGCGAACGCTCTCAAAAATATTTCCTCTTAGAAGGACGAGATAGCCGAAATCAAGGTCCAGAGTTTTCGAGATGCCTGAACACTATGCGTTTCGAAGATTGGAGGTCACAGCCAGGGGGAAAGATGGATTGAGGGAGGTTGTTCCAGAGGAAAGTTGAGTAGATGAAAGACTGAGAATATTGATTAACCATTGCGTTAGAGAGCTCAACAGAAAAGAGAATGTGTCGAAAGTTTGTAAGTGCAAGCTCTCCTTAAAGGAGGAGGCATGCAGTTAGAGAGTTCAAAAGAGCAGTGTCCGTTATACACTTTAAATGGTAATAGACATTTGATTATAATGAACTTAGCTTTCTGAAATGAACAATAGCTATTTTGAAATGTTTACTATATATTTAAAATATCTGAAAATGATGCTTAAATGTTTCACATACTATATACTGTATAAACGTGTAGAAATTAAACATTTCACGTGTATAAAGTTAATTCTCTATTGTTCGTTCCTAGGCGCATGCGCAATGTAGTTAAAAATATTCTGAAATTGTGTAGCGGTCTATTTAGGTGCTCGTATTTAGGTTCTCTCGTAAAAAGGAGAAAACTACATATTTGTGCAAATTATTTAATCATTTATTCCATGTAAGCTTAGGTCTTCTATGTGTCTTATTGCATTTATTAATTTTATTTATTTGGCTAAGCCTTGGTTAGTAAAGTCTTTTGAGATTAAGAACGAGCCTGTGACCCTGAACCTAGCCTTAAACCTAGGCTTCTTAATATACAGTAAGAGTACCCTAGGTTCAATCTCTAAGTTGGACAGCCTATATTTGAGAAAAGACGCTGATAAAGGATTGAGGCTAGAGGAATCAAAATGAGTCCAGAACTAAGAAGTAAAATATTTGAGGAAAGATTAGCTGAACAAGATATGTATTCACTTGAAAAGCGTCGACTTAGAGGAGAACTAATTAGAACATTTAAAACTGATAAATGGCTTTGATAATGTAAATTATAAGAAGTTATATGACAGGGATACAAAGTCAGTTACAAGAATAAATGGATATAAATGGATATAAATTACTCGTTAAAAGTTCTTAAGTATCAAATGCAGTTTCATTCACATGATTTGTTTGATTATAGACTTTTTATAACACCATTTTGTAAGATTTTAGGTCTGGGATCATATAGACCACATGGTTCCAACAACGCAAGTAAATTGAAGGTCCTGACGAGGGTTAACATCGTTGCTAGATATTTGAAATATCTAGTAAAAATTTCAAAGTAGTTATTATTCATGTCAGAAAGTTAAGTTCATTATGAGATGTCAACTAGACGTTTCATAGATATAGCCAAACACCTAGTACCATTTAGAGTGCACTATTAATAACTTTAGGAGAAGAACGGTGGCCATCTACAACCACAGCTATAGATCGGCCAGAAAGGAAGTCAAAGAAGAGAGCACAGATAGAAGGATAGAAACCGAAGGAGGGCAGTTTGGAAATTGAAGATTTGTGCCAAACTCTATCAAACGCTTTCGATATGTCAAGACTCTAGAGCAATATCAAAGTTATTTAATGGTTATATAATATCCTGACGTTTTTACAGTTCCGGGCTACGTCGTGGCTAATGTTGTAACATCGCTTCCCGTCGATTAGCGAAATTAAGCGACATTGGGTCTGGAGATTAGTTGGATGGGAGACGATCCTCTGCGTCTAGATTATTTAGTGACCCAAAGTTCGGATCCCACGTACAGTTATAGGTTCCCTCCATCATATGACCTTAGATCTTGCGAAGGATGTTCAACAACTTCATCATCACTTTACAGTTTCTATATTAAACTATATTAAACTATATCAAATATATTAAACTATATCAAATAATAAACAATTATCCATTACAAGTAATTATTCTTAACTAGAAATAAATACCTTGGTTTTGCTTCCGCCCGACTTGTTCATCCTGACAAAAGTCAAGCTTGTCACTCCACCTTAGACCTACAGTTTAACGTGGAATCCGAACCACGTCCCACCAGCAGCCCAACGTCTTAACCACTAGGCTACCATAAATGTTACTGTCAGCTGGACTATACGTTGTGGCCTCGCCGCAACACCTCTTCTCGTTAGATCAATGAGGGTAAGCGATGTTGCGTCTGTTCAGCAGTTGGATGGGTGACCGCCCTCTACGTTCAGATGATGTAGATGATGTAGCGACTTGTAGATGGTTCAGATCCCACTTATAAAGAGGTAGATTCCCTCCGTCACGTGATCTTCGCATTTTCGAAGGAGGTTAAACAAACCCCCAAAGAACTATTATACCATTAGTTTATTATTAAATTTACAGGGTGAGCGAAAAGTCCCTGTGCACCTGCCCACTTCCAACACAATGCAGGTACAGGTTCACTACACTTCTTGCAGGTGCACAGGGACTTTTCGCTCACCCTATAGAAGGCAAATTTAAACCATATACTTTTCATGCGCACCTGTATTATAAATTCAAATTAAACAAACATACCTGTTCTGTTTCGTCAAAAAAAAAATGATAATCACAACACCCTCAATAAAGCCATTCCCAATCTTTATAATAAAAATAAAGAAAATTTGATATTTAAATGATAACTGATTTAATCCTAAGATTTTAAATTTTGCAAAGCAATCGGATGGTTATATAAATCATTTATTTATTATTTATTACATACATACATTTATTACATACATTATTACATACATTTATACATATGCATGGTACAGTGAAAATTAAAAAAGTCTTTATTTCTAGTTTTCGTTTTCATTTAATTAATTATCACTCTTTCTTACTGCTTTGGCATCCGTTTCTCCGCATATCATAACGCCTAGTAGCGTGGGCCGCCATTTCAGTCTTAACGAAACAAAGGGAGAAATTACGAATGCTCATCACTATTTACTGGTTTTTATTCATGTCGAAATGATTAACAAGACGGGGGAAAGCGAGTGTGGATTCACCATTTTAATTTGATCGTCGAGAGAGATATATTTTAGAAATTTTAGAATCACAAACACATAATAGAAACGAAAGGATCTTCCAACGATATATATATATATATATGTATGTATATATAGAGTACATGCGCCTCTCGGTGGTGTAGTGGTTAGCGTCGCTGACTACGAATCCATCGGACCCGGGATCGAGACCCGTTGACGGCATGCGGCGGGCAGCAAAACCCAGCTGTTCATCCTTCCATACAATAAAAAAATTTGGTTGGTAGATAAATGGGTACCCTGGGTAGCCTAGTGGTTAAGACGGTGGGCTGCTGCTGGTGCGTGGTTCGGATTCCACGTTAAACTGTAGGTCTAAGGTGGAATGACAATCTTAACTTTCGTCAAAATGAACAATTCGGACGGAAGCAAAACCAAGGTTAAGCCAATTGTTTGTTACCTATTAAAAATGTTTAAACATAAATACATTTTATGCCAAAATAGAACGTGCATAAGCGCTAATATGATATCTGACGATGAAAATGTCCTGTCCGGTGCTAATGTCCCGACCAAACACGGTTCAGTTACTGGAATGGCATGATCCATGATTAAAATATACCCTGACAGCGCATAATATTTTATTTGGAACATGACGATAATGTGTGTGGTACAAAATCTGATAGGTAACATCCATGTCCCAGTCCCTTTTTTCCTAAGGGATATGGGACTACTTAGTCAGAGTCCATTAAAGTGAAGAGGTAAGGCTGGTTCGCCGCTTCGTCGTGACGTTAAGATACAGCAAGTTCACTACATTCATGAACATGTAGAGCAGTGATTTACAAAGTACGGGTCGCGAAATATTAATCACTGGGTCACTAAGTATAGAAAATTCTTTCTGTAAGACAGTTATTTGAAATTATTACGAAATAGTTATTTGAAATAACAAAAAGGAAAAGCATTGGATGAAAGATACCTTTCCTTTCGAAAATTCTGAACCAATAATGAAGTTACAAACTTGATGCCTGAACAAGAAAACAAGCTGCTGTAACTCCCTGTCATAGCACACTGAAAACACGCCACAAATCATTAAGTTTTTCATCGTTTTGGATCGGTGTTTCAAAGAACATCCGCTGTTAAGTAAGATTACTATTCTGTTGTTGCTGTCGCTCGCAAGAACGGACATGTGTCAGCTGGGTTTTTCGACTTTGACAAGGTTAGAAACGAGAGAAGGGAACCGACTCTACATCGCACCTGATATACATGTAGCATTTTCACCTCGTGATCCACATTGGGATGAGATCATGAACAATAGGCAGGCTCATCCATCACATTAATTAAAACTCAACCTAATCTTTTTTATTTTACTGTAGTTATACTGCATTAAAAATGTTTTCAAGTAACTTTGATGTCTAATTAATTATTATTTGAAGTGAGGTGGTTATTGTAATTTTAGGAAAACACTTGTCAAGAGATATTATTGTTTTGGGTCGCGGGATAGCGGGATAGCCAGTAAAGCCTAAAGCTTAAGGGCCAAATAAAAAAATAAAAAAAATAAATAGTCGAGCTTCACAATTATTTATGTCATTGTAAAAAATTGTAAATTGTAAAAAGACTACTGTATTTATTTTATTATTAATAAAGGTTATTCTATTCTATTCTATTCTATTCTAGATGTTTTTCTTCCATTGGGTCGCGAGGAAAAAAGTTTGAAAAACATTGTTTTAGAGAGAGACAGTTTATCCTACGCATAAACATGCACAAAAAAAGTATATCAAAACAACTTTTGATAAAATCAATAATTATACGTTGAAAGTAACGATATTTATTGTTGTTTTTGCATAAAATAACCATTATTCCAACAAAATACGTTCCAACAAAAATAACCATTATTCCAACTTTAAAATACTTTCCAACAAAATAACCATTATTCCAACAAAATAGTTTCCAAAATAACCATTATTCCAACAAAATACTTTCCAACAAAATAACCATTATTCCAACAAAATACTTTCCAACAAAATAACCATTATTCCAACAAAATACTTTCCAACAAAATAACCATTATTCCAACAAAATACTTTCCAACAAAATAACCATTATTCCAACAAAATACTTTCTAACTTTCCAACAAAATATTTTTTTCATAAAAAATGTTTACCAAAAATACATTTTGTTTTATTTTCACATATTATAATTGCATTATTGCAACCTAAAAATATTTACTTTTAAAATGTTCTTTATTAGACAAATTAATTAAAAGAAATACTTTTATATAATAAATTTTACAGGTTTTGAAGGTACAAAACATTTTTGTAAAATTTATAATACATCTTTTTGTTTAATTTAATCGTTCTGTTATTATAACATACTGTATGTGTACTGTGGTACTAACAACATAATATGTCCAGTTTGAAGAAATATTCTTAAGTAAGGTACGAATTTCTCCATTTTTGTTCAAATTAATGTAATATTAATTCCATTTAATCATAGTTACAATGACAAAATGTTTTTGGCAACCCTGTAATAACAAAATAGTTTTGTTATAGTGAATCCAAAGTGTTGGAAAACAACAAATTATTTTCTTGAATGTGTCCAACAAGTTTATCGCACGCATGAACATATTCACAAGCAAGCTCATCGAATACATAAACATGTACGCAACGTGTTTATCGCATATATAAACATGTACACAGCAAGCTCATCGAATACATAAACATGTACACAGCGAGTTCCTTGCACTCCTAAAATATGTATGCACCAAGTTCATCGTATGATATAAACATGTACATTTCATGCCTACATAAGGCAATCTGTAGAACGAACTCGGCAAGCAATTGGTATATGAAAAGCCATAAAAGGGAATTAATAAACCCTTGAGACTGAGAAATATAAAGTTATACCTAGCATTTTATTCCTCCAGAATTCTAATAACACGTTCCAGAGTTAACAAATAACGTTAAAAAAAAAAAAAAATATATATATATATATATATATATATACACAAGACTTCTATGCTGTTCATGAATTAAATACAAAATAAAAAAAAAATTATAAAGTTAATTTATGCAATAGGTCAGCCGACATTAAAAATTAGAAGAAAGAATATACAAACAATATTATCTTCTTAATATTCTTAGTTCTCTGGATTCTCTTCTTATTCTTGAGCGTGTTATTAGGACCCTCAAGGATACAAATTGCGAAATAATCTAAGGGATCTCAAAAAGCTTTAGGCGAATGCTCGAATTTGTAGACAAGTTTAATACACTCTTGGAGAGTATACAAGGCTTATATAATGAACTCGGGGAAAGAAATTCATTTGACGAGAATCAGAGGCTTACTTACTCAAAGTACTTATAACAAAGTTTGCAAGGCGAGATTAATGCCCAATTTCTTTAATACACGCTAGTTGTAATGCATATACAGGGTGGCGCAAAAGTAGCGCATCATAGGAATTTTCAGTGTTGATTATAATATTTTTTTTTTCTTTTAGGTAGGGATGGCTGCGAAATTAACAATAGACGAGAGGGTGAGCTTGGTTTTAATGTATGGAATACCAGGTATAACAAATCGATGAATCGGTACCACTGTTTCTAAGGAATTAATTGCTCCATTGGAAGCGAATGTGGAACGATTTGAATCAATGTTGATTTCTAATATAGGTATAATAGGGTCAAAATTGATCAGAAAGCAAAATTGTTCCAGCACTGCGAAGTAAAGTTGCTTCATACAGAATACCATTCTAAAACTTTAATTGCTCCATCTGCTGTATGAACCCATTATATGGAGCAATTTCTTTGCGATAAGAATGGTCCATCAGTAAAGCCGATGGAAAAAACTCTTTTGGACCGATTTTGAATGAATTATATCGACATGGGAACTAAAAATTACCCTAAATCACTCCACATTCGGTTGAAATGGAACAATATATTCTATAGAAAAGGTGTCTGCCTGGAACAACTTTAGAATGTAATTATATTTCACAGTTCTCTCTATATACAAAAGTGAGAAAATCGACTCATTTTGTATGAATAATGAGCCTCATATGAGGTAGAGTACACCATAATCATTGCAAAATTATAGTAAATAATCGCTCTCAAACTAATACGAAAAAGAGCCAATTAAAAACCAACTTATAGTCTACCTTTCACTAAAAAGATTAAAGTATCTTTTGTAAAAAGAACAATTTCAAAAGGGAAAAAAAACATCAAGTTAATTTTAACCTTTTAAAAAATAGTGTGTGTATATATATATATATATATATATATATATATATATATATATATAATGAATAAAACCACGAAGGAAAGGAAAACAAAAATGGTGCTCAAGCGCTTTCGTCTAATGACATCCTCAGGTGCGCTTGAGCACCATTTTGTGTTTCCTTTCCTTCGTGGTTTTATTCATCATAAATATTTTTCACGTGTTACTTTCGTGAAATAATTTTCATATATTATATATATATATATATATCATTGTATAAGAATCTTGAATTTATCGGAATGGGATCTTTATCTAAATATTTCATAGTGAAAGTAACTTTATATGAGACTATAGGCAACTGCTGCAAGAAACATCACTCGTTTAGACCTCAGGGCCTAATTCAGATTCCGAAAGCCCAATTAGAGGACTTAATAGTTGAGACTCAAAAGGTACCCAACTCGCCACTTTATAATATTAATAATAATAGTAATACTACTACTACTATTACTACTACTACTACTACTAATAGTAATAATAATAATATAATAATTATGCTCTGAATGCAATCTATTTTATATATTATGAATCATTTCTATCCATTATGTCTGTCTATTTATTCTCGACTTATCCTGATGATATAAGATAGAAATTTTCTGTCTATCTGTCTGTCTGTCTAACTCTCTCTCTCTCTCTCTCTCTCTCTCTCTCTCTTTCTGTCATGCGTGCGCGCGCGCGCGCGCTTTGTAGAACGGCGCAAGACCCCCAACGATTAATTGCAGAGTAGCTAAAGGCAAAGTCGAACCGAGGACTCATATTAAATCCTCGTCTTATTACAGTTTATCGCCCGCATATCTTTCAATAATAACTCAATTTGCATATTAAAAGATTCGTTATAAATATTTTTACGTTTTAAAATTACCTTTAATGGATATTTTATAATACTTCTTATTTAATTTTAGAATATGCTTTGCATACGCGAAAGAGTGTAATTGTTTTCAAAGAGCGCGCTAAAACCAATTACCACTATTTATGTATCATCTTATATCTACTTATCTCTCTCTCTCTCTCTCTCTCTCTCTCTCTCTCTCTCTCTCTCTCTCTCTCTCTCCCTCTCTTTCAAAGGTTTGTAATTTTTATTAATTGAAATAAAAGCATGAAATGTTTACTGTACTCGTACCTTCTCTACACATAGGGAATTGATTCCCTAGTGGAAAACACGCTCTAAGTGACGTCTTCTCAGCTCATTAACTCTTTGCGCACAAACAACAAAATTTTGCGATACTCTGAACAGAGTATCTGTTGAAATCCGAGAAATTTCTTGTTAATTCATTTGATGCTTTCAAATGTTCTATTTTGTATGTTTTCTGTTCAAACAGTCGCTCTATCTTTTAAATAACCCCACAAATAAAAGCCACAGGGGTTTAGATCAGGTAATGTCGGTGGCCATGATATACCTTTATCATAAACCGCAGTAAATCTGCTGGGCAGGACTTTTCCGTCGAATGTATCGTGAGCTGAGCGAACATCACATAGAGCATGTTTTGCGCTTGGGTACAAATTCCGCTAGAGAAGATATAGTAAAAATTCCATGTTTTTATTTCATTAATAAAAAAAAACACAAAACTTTTGAAGTGTCAGATGTTTAAAAATAAAATCACCATCTACAGGGTGTCCATAAAGTCACGCATCATAGGAAAATACATTTATTTTGTTTATTTATTTATTTTGTTTTATTTATTTTTCGAAATGATTCCCACCAATCTCAAAACATGTTTGTAAACTAAAAAGCAAGTTTCTTTGAATGTTCCTCAACATATTTAGCCTGATGGAGACATAAATAAATAGACACTGCTTATGTTCTTATGATGCGTGACTTTATGGACACCCTGTGTATATATATTATATATGAGAAGGCAGACGTGGGAGGATGGAATAAGTCGAATGGAATAAGGTCGAACTAAAATCGAATGCAGTAGAATTAAATCCAGTAATACTGGAATTAAATGGAACGAGTATTTACATCTTGTGAAATTACTTTTCTAGACGTTAGACGTACAATTGATTAGGTTTGGTTAGATTAGGTTAGGTTAGATACATTGGATTTTGTTAGATTTAGAATAAAGTTGAGTTCACTGGAATTAAGTCGTACGGAAATTAAATCAGCTCGATTCTTATATATATATATACATGTGTGTGTGTGTGTGTGTGTGTGTGTGTGTGTGTATATATATATATATATATATATATATTATATATATATATATATATATTATATATATATACAGGGTGGCCCATGTCGAATAATAAGTTCAGAAATATTTATTGATTATAAAAAATCCAAAATACAACCATCTCGACAAATACTATTTCCTTCTTTTTTTTTTTAATCCGCTAGATGGATTTTCACTTTAATTATAATGGATTGGAACTTATTGGCCACCCTGTATATATATATATATATATATATAGAGAGAGAGAGAGAGAGAGAGAGAGAGAGAGAGACTATAATTTCTTCTTGATACGAGTCACCCCACGTGATCATTGTACATACAAAAAAAGAAAATATTTACTCGTAAAGAAACGAAAAGGTCATACTATGTCGCAAAATACAGTACAGTCAAAGAGAAAAACCCTTCGGTGCATTTATTGAAGCATTTCCCTATTTCTCATCAAGGTCTCTTCTCACTATATTCCAGTCCTATTCTGATCCTCGGATTTCCTATTTCGGTACTAGGTTCGATCAGTTTGTTTAGATTGTTAAGAATAGATTAGGTTTATCTTTAGGTTTATCTTTAGGTTTATCTCACTTTTGACCGTGAATAACAATGGAATGATTTGAAGTTGGGAAATGATAACTTCTCATCAGTTCAAGAAAATATACAAACGTATTCCAAAATGTTTCAGCCTGAAAGACGAAACGTTACTCTCCTTTAAGAAATTACTTCAAAAATTATTGTTATTATTATTATTATTATTATTATTATTATCATTATCATTATTATTATTATTATTATTATAAAGATAAATACATACGCGTGATTTAAAATGCAAAATACTCATTTACGAATAGCTTAACGGCAGAAAAAACGAGTTTTTTTTTTAAACTATGCGGAATGGAGTATCTAGTTTATCCTTTCAGAGTCCTTCAATCACAAAGAGTCAATGAGATGCTATAATAGTGGTGAGGCTAATGGGGCAATAGCGCCACCATCATCTTTGAAACTCTAAAAGGCGTCGAACATCAGGGTTAAAATATACGATAGCAAGTATAAAATAATAAATGGATATTTATATAAATAATTAAAAAGGAACGCTATTTTCCCTTTTCAAATACTAAAATTGGGACATTCCACGGTTGTCGGAATATTTCAATATTCACCAACATTTTAATAATAGCCATTACGACTTCATAACAATCCCTCATTCCAGTTACTCTCGTAACTAAGGTAAACGCATTCAACCTTTCCTATTTTAATAACAAGATAATAATTACTACAACAGTTCATAAATAAAAAACAACATGCAGATAGCGAAGCTCTAAAACAATAACGGCCGAGTAATGTCTCCAATAGGCGGTAAATGATGTCATCAAAAGGCAAATAATACCTCGTAATTGCGTAATTAACTAAAACTGTTTGTTTCCTTTTGCGGGAATTTTGATCCTTCGTTCCTGTTTTGCATTTTCAATACATCATTTCATAAAAAAGGTTTAATTTACTTGTAACAACACATAGCTTCCATACTTTCACGCTAGACTTGTGACGTAATTTATTGTAAACAGAGGTCATTATCTCTCTCTCTCTCTCTCTCTCTCTCTCTCCAACATGGAGATGAATCTTGTCCTTTTTATGGATTTATTTCCTGCAATTAAAGTTTCTCATTATCTATATATATATATATTATATATATAGAGAGACAGAGAGAGAGAGAGAGAGAGAGAGAGAGAGAGAGAGAGAGAGAGAGAGAGAGAGATGTATACAGTATACACTCTCAGTATAATATAAAAATAAAGTGTAACACTATTTTGACATATAACAGTATACAGAATCGCGTTTTATACTCATTGTTTTTGGTAAACAAACAACACTTTCTTCATCTGTCATTACCCTTTCCCCCCCCCCCCTTTCCCACTTCTCCAAAGTTAAAAAAAAGGGGGGGGGAGTCTAGAACCCATGAAACTATGGAGTAGCGAAATTTTGTCTTGTGTGAATAGTGCATAATTTTTATTTTACGTTTTACGATTTTAAGATTAAAACAAATGACGAACGATGTAGTTTGAGCTGCGCTTTACGACTCAAGGAAAACTCCTGAGTTAAAAAATAGAAGAAATATAATGTTTGAAACCGAAGTTTTAAAAAATTCATAAGAGATTAATAATTGGTAGGATGTCAGTCGTGGATAATGTTACAGTATGTAATTTGGCTTTGGGAGTTTTGCTCCAAATATGATAAATTGCTTCATGGTTTGTGAAAATTCTTTATAAATGAAAATATATTTACATACACATAATATTATACATATACAATATCAATCATAATTATTTAGTTTCTTTATTCATATATATATGTGTGTGTGTGTGTGTGTGTGTGTGAGTGTGTGTGTGTGTGTAAGGAAAATACCTAATTATGATTGATTATGTTCAGTTTTCATCAAACCTAATTGAGACAAATAAGCTAATAATTATATATATATATATATATATATATATATATATATATATATATATATATATATATATATATATACAGGGCGTCCCAAAAAATGTATACACACTTTAACAGCTGATAGCTCAATTGATGTTTCTTTCTTTCCAAGTTAAACCCATTAGAATTAATAATGGCAGTCAACTAAGCTTTGAACAAAGGAAATTCATTCTAAAATGCTACTGGAAGTGTGAAAACGCAGTTGAAGTGCAAAGACAGTTTAGGAGGGAGTTTCAAACAGATCCACCAACGCGACTTACCATCACTCGAATTAGAGATAAGTTTGAAGCCGATGGAACTGTTCAGAATGTCCACAAGAAGCGTTACGGAAGACCACGGACATCGACAAGCCCCACAAAGCAAGAAAGAGTACTGGAAACGTATCACCAAAGTCCAAGAAAATCTGTGCGGCAAGCGAGTCGTGAGGTAGGAATTTCAGAATCGTCTGTCCAACGCATTTTGAAGCGCTGTCAATGGAAAAGTTACATTCCAAGATTAGTCCATGCTATTAATGAAGATGATGATCCGGACCGAAGAGTGGAGTATTGCGAGTGGTACTTGGCATGATGTGGATGTGGATTGGACGAAGGGGTTTCGTAGAATACCCTCCGAGTTCACCAGACCTCACACCACTAGACTTTTTTTATGGGGATACTTAAAAGACAAAGTCTACGCTATAAAACCTGCAACAGTCGCTGAATTGAGAGCAGCCATTGAACGAGAATGCACACAAATACCAAACGAAATGTTGCGTGATGTTTGCGATTCCATTGCTTCGCGTTATCAGCAGTGCCTGGACCAGAACGGACGTCAGTTTGAAAACAGGCGTTGACAAAACAATTAAATAATGTCTGTAGATTCTATTACATTTTGAAAATGAAATGTATTTTAATAAACACTGCCTTTATAATTATTTAAAGTGTGTATACATTTTTTTGGGACGCCCTGTATATATAGTCATAAGTACCCAAGTTGGTCGAACATTCGTGTAAATTTTCGTCCGTGACCAATTTTTACCCAGTAGGTCGAACAGGTTATATATTTTATATTTTCAAATTTTTAATCGCTTTCGCTCGTGTTGAAGTTTTGGGGGATGAGGGGGGTGGGGGAGTTCTAAAATAATGTTTAGAGAAAGCAAATTCTTTATCGTATACAATAATTACAGTGAACAACAAATTTTTACTTTTATTCTGTCTCAGCAACAAACAAAGCTGGTCTATATGAAGTCGACGCCGCTGATTCCGAAAATGTTATTCATTTTGGCGTATCACTCATAGTTTCCATGAAATCTTAAAAAATATACAATTATTGTGTATTGTATATAATATGTATAATATGTATAATATTGTATATTGGATGTAATTAATTAAATATATACAAATAATTAAAAATATTAACATCACACATACTATAAGAGGTAGCGATACGCACGACGTAATAAGACAAACATCACACGTGGTCAGAGTTGCGAGGTAATAAAATAAATGAACAGCTTTTACTACAAAAGTTGAATATT
>JAJOZX010003782.1:372500-422500 GCA_023014485.1 Bathynomus jamesi | reverse complement strand
TCACAATGCGTGTGCGCGCGCACACGCGCACACCTTAGAGGGAACATTGAATAATATAGTCAACCACCGTTCGAACGCGCATTTTTAAATCGTGTTTCAACCGATAGCGGAATAAAAATGTGGGAACTAGGGCATGGTTCAGATTAATCAGTTAATCAGTTAATCATTGTTTCGAATTTAATCATTAATTAATCAAAAAAATATTTTTAGAAAATGATGAGAACTGATTAATTTTCCTCATAATTTCAGCAGCATTTTACCTTAAATTTTGTAATGTATCATTTGAATTTGGCACCTTTTTGCGTGTATAAACTGTCTAATCCGCCCATGCCTGATTTCTTGAACTAAAGCAAACTAAATGTTTGAGCAAAATGTTTTCTTCGGTCTTATCTGACGCAACAGAAACATAAAGCTTTCTTACTCTTTTCAGAAGTATTTAATTTATAATAATTTTTAATCAGTTAATCATTGATTAATTAGAAAATTTCATCATTCATTACTTTTTCCTAAAAATGATTAATTAACCATGCCCTAGTGCATGGGTCGGGGAACTTTTTTGGGTATTACCCAAAAATCTATTTGAGTAAAATGAAATTACCCCCAGACTTCAAAGTAAACAAAAACAAGCCAATTGCTCTTAAAATTGTTGCATATGGTGTCTCTCATACCGCACGCATTACCCCCAAAATTTTAAATTTACCCTATTTGGGGTAATTTACCCCTGTTCTCCGACCACTGCCCTAGTGGGAACAGTAAATATTTTCGCGTGGAATTCAATAAATCACGTACAGTGTGGAGACGCACCTAAACCAATTACAACGTAGCGTTTCTCAGCCAATCACAGCGCGTCTCCTACCCTCCCACCTTCAGTTGTGTATTCGATCGGATGTACACACTATAACTCGGTGTGAGTGTGTGTGTGTGTGTGTGTGTGTGTGATGTAGCCTATATATGGGTCAAACGGAAAACTTTAGATATTAGGGTAAAACAGCATATGTATATGCGTGCAGAACAGCAAATAATTCTAATGCATTGTTTAACCATATGTACAGATGTAATCACAGTATCACGTGGGATAGTTCTAAAGCGCTCGTCAAAAACAAATATAATTGAAAGGAATATTCTAGAATGTGCATTTATCCATTTAAAAAATAATTTCAAGAACAGTGCGGGAACGTATAAAATTGACAATATCCTGTTAAAATGTCTTTTGCCTTCAATAAACGCTTGTTAATCATGTGCTAATCTTTTCTTATTTCTCTGCTCCGTTGTAGGCCTACATTTATATTTTCGTCATCTCGCCTTCTCCCTTCATTCCCTGACGACGTGTACTGCTGAATACACGAAAGACCTTGAAATATTTTTTATTTTTCCTTGTGGGTTTGCATCATTCATTCATTCATTTCACGTCCCACCTCACCAAAATATTTGAAAGAATGGTCAAAGAAAAAATCTCTGACTTATTGGAGACACTGGAAACATTCAACGAAAATCAGCACTGATTCCGATCAGGAAGATCATGCCTATCACAACTTATAGAGCATTATAACAATATCCTAGATGCACTTGAAGGCAATGAAAACTATGATGTCATATACACGGATTTTGCTAAAGCTCTCGACAAATGCGATCATGGTATAATAGCACATAAAATGAAACATATGGGAATAACAGGCAAAGTGGGAAAATGGATCAACAACTTCTTCAGAAAACGTCTAGAGGTATTCAAAATTCAAGGTGTATCATCATCAGAATCAGAAGTACGCAGCTCAGTACCACAAGGTACAGTACTGGCCCCACTCCTCTTCACTATCATGCTAACAACATAGACAGTAGAGTAAATAACAACAGTATAGTAACACCTTTTGCGGACAATACGAAGATTAGCAGAAAAATCAGCGCTGCAAATGAAGTGGAGGCCTTGCAGAGGGACACGAACAAAATATACACATACATAGTCAGAAGACAACAATATGACAATTATGACATTTAACACCGAGAAATTTCAGCTCTTGAGATATAGTACAAATGAGGAACTTAAACAGACTGCATATTATGCTCCAGATAGACAGGAAATTCAGAGAAGCACGAAAGCGGTCAACTTGGGGGTAATAATGACCGATGATGAAAAATTCGAGACACAAAATCAGATAGCAATAAACAAAGCAAAAAGAGTCGCGGGACAGATACTAAGAACGTTCAAAAGGAGGGACAAGACAATAATGGTTCTCCTGCTGAGAACACTGATCATACCAAAACTTGAATACTGCTCAGTTTTGACGTCCCCATATAAAAAAGAAGAAACTAATAAACTAGAAGAAACTCAGGGACATTTCACAGCCAAGATTGATAGCTGCAAAGAACTCAACTATTGGGAAAGACTACGTAAACTAAATCTGTACTCCCTGGAAAGAAAAAGAGAGAGGTATACCAAATCTACATATGGAAAATGATCGAAAAACTAGTACCAAACCTCAAACTAAACCCAATTACCATTCAAACATTGCTGAAAATAGGGAAGGCAGAATGTGTAGTGTTCCCAAATTAAAGTCCCGACAAGGGACTTCTTCAACACTGAAGGAAAAATATTAAATATTTTTCCGTTGTCTTGACCTTGAAGATGTTTTCCCAATCTATTACTTCCATGCTGGATGCAACACCTTTCCAGTTTATAGCTTTGGAGTGAAAATTAAAATTTCGAATTTGCTTCTTTCTGTTGTTCGCGTTCTTTCCTTTCCTGTTGCTTTTATATTGGTTGTTATTTCAATGATGTTGTGGTCCGATATTATAGTTGGGGATAGTTCTACATTATCAATTAGGTTGCTGTTGTTTGTGAATACCAAACAAACCTGCTCCTGGTCTTCCCGTGTGACCCCCTTGTCCTGGTGTATACATATATATTTTCCTATCCTTTTATATTTCATGAATTGAAAATTAAAATTACCACAGAGAAAAATATTTGGGGTTGGAGAGTGTAGATCTTTTACTCAGTTTTCTTACCTCTGTAATGGAATCTGAAAATTTTGAGGTTGGCGTGTTTTGGGGTCTGTACATTACAATTAGTACCATATTTAATTTTTCAACTGTTGCTGCTACACATTCTACGTAGTTGTTTGAGGTACTTAATACTACTTATAGTCATTTCTGCCATATGCCTTTCGCGTGTGTAAATAGCACATCCTCCTCTACGTCTCACTGTTCTGTCGGCTCGGAGTGTGTTATAGTTGTCAATTTGTATTTCTTTTTTGTCAACACAGGACTCACAGTTTTCACAGTTCGCCTGGCAGCCCTTTAGATGAGTTTCCGTGAGGTGAGGCATGCAAAGTCTGCTCCGGCTTCTTGCATGAGTCCTTTCAGGTATAAAACTTTGTCCGAAGAATGATTTGATTTAAGGCCCTGAATGTTGGCTAGGATTGTTTTTATTTTTTCTCTCTCGTTTTCGCATACAGGTGGTTCCGATTCGTTTTCCAATGGTGGTGCCGGTTTCGTTGCCTTGTGATCCTCCGAGCATTTTCCCTCCTTTCTCTTTTTCGATACTCGTTGTCTCGATACTTTGTATTTGCTGGATGGTATTTAGCAGTTGAATTGTGTTGGCTACGTCTAAAAAATTGGTAGCCCTCTTTTATGCTCGTTTTTCCTGTTCACCTGTCGCGTTCCTTTGAGGGTAGTGGTAATGGCATTTTTGTCCGTATTTGCACTTCCCATATCTTGCATAGGTGTTGCAGATAGCAACATGGTGGAACTTGCACTTTTTTTGAAATTTACAATATCCATTTATGTAATGTGAGCTACATAACGTGGGATGTGCATAGATGCATTACCCAACCCAATGTAAATACGGTTCTAGGACAGTTCATACCAGGACAGCTCATACCAGGACAACTTATACCCAGACAACTCATACCCGGACAACTCATACCTAGGACAACTCATACCTAGGACAACTTATACCTAGGACCAGAAAAAAATGAAAAATTAATGAAAACATTTATTTTGTAAAATTAAAAATTAAATTTAAACATTTAGAAATCATGCAAGTTATTAATGAAAACATTTTGAAATGAAAACATTTAATTTTAAAATTAATGAAAACATTTATTTGTAAAATTAAAAATTAAATTTAAACATTTAAAATTCATGCAAGTTATATATATATATATGCCCAGTTAGGTTCATTGAATGCCCGGTTAGGTCAACTGAATACCCGGTTGGGTTCATTGAATGCCCAGTTAGGTCAACTGTACGCCCTTGACGATTGGTTAGGTTTAGTCGTGATATTTTCGTTAAAACTAACGAAAATATCACGACTAAACCTAACCAATCGTCAAGGGCGTACAGTTGACCTAACCGGGCATTCAAATTTTATTCTATGTAAATAATGGTTCTCTATTTATTATATGTTTGCAATAAATAATAAATTGTTGTTATTGTTTTCTTATCTTATTTTTGTTAATTTGCAGAGTTTAAACTTTCGGAGTGGATATAGATGAAAAGATCAACATTGGGGTGGTAATTGATGAAGAGAGTGAGTTGTCCTAGGTATGAGTTGTCCTAGGTATGAGTTGTCCGGGTCTCAGTTGTCCGGTATAAGTTTTCCGGGTATGTTGTCCTGGTATGAGCTGTCCGGTCACGTGTAAATACTATGCCCTTTTGCATAGTATTTACAGAGGATATTTTCTACGCTTCTAGTCACTGTTGTCTGTTTATTTTTCTATGTTTTTATTTTGTTATTATCATTATTTTTATTATTTTCATTATCATTATTATGTTTTTACTATTATTATTGTCATTCCTTACGTTTCCAGTTCTTGTCGGCCGTTTACTTTCTACGTTTTAAGTTTTTATCTTTTTATCATTTGCTCGTTGGCCAGTTTTACCATATGGCAAATTTCACCTATCTCTTTTCTTTCTTTTATGTCTTCATTCCGTGTTAAATTTTTATTTGTTCCTCTCTCATGCACCCGGTTTTTCATTGGAACATTTCGGGACTCTTGTTTCTCCATTATTCCCTCCTTTTCCGTAATACTCGTGTTCGCTTTCTCCATCTCGTTAAATAACGCAAAAGAGTTTACAGTCTGTGTACATGCGTCACACAGAAATTTGACCCCCCAGGCGATCTGTTTGACGTTCAAGATGAGGGATATTTTCCTATCATTCCAATTCATACAGATATAGTCACGCAGTTTTTGGCAAAAATCACACCTGCAGACTTCCGCATTTTAAGTTGTTTCCAAATTACACAAATTGCAAATTAGGTGAGAATTTGAACCCATGGTCATGCTATTCATCGTTAAAAGAAATACACACACAAATTTTTTCTTTCTTTTTCTTTTCGGTGGGTGTCGGTCACGAGGGTTTTATGACCTTTGCCTTTTATGACCTTTTTCCTGCCTTGTTTTAAACTTTTCTCGAATGCCAACCGTGCTACGATTTAAATATAGACTTTAAACTGGTGATAATTTGCATAAACTGTATTTGCACTTTCTAAAATTTAATGAATTTCACTTTATAATTTATATGCACGGATTCACTGATACTTTATACACTTTCGGGTGTAAACAGAATAAACCACCGAGAAGTTATTCCCTTCTTATTTCGATAATACAGAGAGAGAAACAAAGAGTCCATTCCCCATGAGGTACAAGCAATATATACAGAGAGAGAGAGAGAGAGAGAGAGAGAGAGAGAGAGAGAGAGAGAGAGAGAGAAACTAAAAGAACATGACATGAAGTACAGTAAATGAAATATTTCTAGTTTTGAGAAATCAATTTTTCCTCTTTGATCGATTGAAACGAAAATTTATTAAGAATTTTTTACGTAGATCTCAAATTTCGAAATGGGATCCATTGATTAAATTATTGTACATGATTGTTATCAGAGAGAGATATGAATCTTCTTTCTTCTAATTTTATAGCCTCCAAATATAATTGCGTTATTGCATGTGTTTTGAAATTTGCTTTATGTACAATACAATTTGCCTTTGGGAAAAGAGAACATTCTTATTGCAAAAACGTTGACTATAAACTTTCTGCAATAAAATGGGGTATATGCGAGTGGGGATGGGAGAGATTTAGGATAATACCCCTACATATATATATAATATATATATATATATATATATATATATATATATATATATATATATATATATATATACACACACTAGAGTTGGTACGAAAATAATGCTTCTTATCTTTCACTTAGTAAATACAATAAGAGGCATTACTTTGGTACCGTCCCTCGTGTATATATATATATACCGGCTGTCTAAAATTACCTAGTAAACTTTTATATGAACCCATTTATTTCAAATACAGCAACAATAAGAAAAAACAACAATAGTTGTTTATTTTAGATGTTTAAAGTGTCTTCCTTCAACTTCAAAAACATTGTTCACAACGTCCGACTACTGATCGACAGACATATAAAAATTTACTCGATAATTTTAGAACAGCCTATATATAATATATATATATATATATATATATACGGTATATATAAGTAGTGAAAGGTTAATAATGAAACATTCTTGCATAAGTAATCGCGGGATTATAATTGCCGCGAATATAATTGCGAAATATTAAAAAGTAATCGAAGGTATGAGGAACTGGATAATTAATAGCTGATATGAAGTCGATTACGAGCATTAGTTGAAGCCGAAAAAAAATCATCTTCCTTGTCTTAATTTACGTACAGTGTTGTTGATATTGGTATTTGTGGAGATATTTTTTTGTGTTTATCTATTTTTTTTTCATTTTGGAGGGGGGGGGGGTGAAGGCTGTATTTGAATGGGATTATAAATGTTGCACATTTCGAAATATTCTCGTATAAACAAATTTCCTTCTCGTCACAGTATTTTCATTGAAATTAGTTGATTGCGAAGACTTGTTAATTTCACTGCAAATTCGTGTAAATTAACTGTTTTAACTCGTAATATATATATATATATATACACTCCTAGAATATGGAATATCATGCATGAACATGCAGAATTTTGCACAATGCAAGAATTGCCCGCACCAAGGTTCGAACTCACCACCCCTTTCTTGCCACTACACTACGACTGGGTAAAAGTTAACACATCCCGTCGTCATACATTTTAACAACGGAGAGGACGGATCCTGGTGGGGAGGCAGTTTATGTATATATATATATATATATATATATCAGAAGCAATTAATCTGTATTCCCGTCTTGCAACATATCTTCCATGCATGGTTTAACTTGTCCATAAATCTTAGATGTTGTAATGAACATGTCAAAATTTTTATTTTAGTTCGTCAGGTTTCGATTTTAGTTTGACGAAATGGGTTCTTCAAAACAGAAAAAGAAAAAATTAAATTATGCTTGAAAAAGTATATTTCTTAATGTTGAAGTATACTGTATGTACAAGACTGCTGTGATAGATAGAGAGAGAGAGAGAGAGAGAGAGAGAGAGAGAGAGAGAGAGAGAGAAGAGAGAGAGAGAGAGAGAGAGAATTATTGTACATAGTAACATTATTAACCCTTTCTGTCCCAGCGATTTCATATGGCATCATCAACAAAAAATACGTGTAATTTCCTCAGTTTAACTTCAATGATGCCTTATGGCATTCGAATATAACAATTAACTGTATAGCAATATCTGGCAGTCTTTTGAACATTGGCCTGAGCATTTAGAACCCCAAAAGAGATACAAAAACTGTATGAAGGACTACTCACGTCTAAAATGCAGGAAGTGTGATGTGTCATTATGTTTGACGAAGGGCAAAAACTGTTTTAATGCATTCCATTCGATGTAATATGGTCTACCGTTGTGTTTAGCAAAGGAAAAAAATTGCTTTTATTTGTTTCATTTAAAGTACCAAAGTTATGTTAGTTTCTCATATTACTTGATAGCGTCAATGGAATCATATAATTTATAGTGTAATTAATTAATTAAATTTATAAACAAAGTTTCTCTTATGTTTTCGTACTTAATTTTAACATTGTTAAGTGTTAACAAATATTTTTTTAGCTCAAAACAATAATTTGGGACAGAAAGGGTTAAAATAAAAAAAAATAAAAGCTAAATGCGAGTAGAATCAGACTACGCAAGGTTAGGATTAGTCGAGTTGTAAGAAATTTAGTGCCCGGTTAGGTTAGGTTACCGTAAATTACGTTGGGTTAAATTATAATTCTGTTTAATTAAATTAGGTTAAAAATGTTTGTCTGTGAAGTTTTAAATAGTTACCGGTACCTCTGCAATCATATTACACATAAAGCATCATATTTGTCTTCACGAAGAAGTTAATTCGGACACCCGGTAGCTCAGTGATTACGATGATGGACTATGAGCGGCGAGGCTCTGGTTCGCTCCCGCCTGCTGGCTCCTGGGTTGCTCAGGCTAGAGGTGACCTTTAGGATACATTCACCCCCACATCGTGGAGAAATGAGCTTCCTGGGTGTTATTTTTCACAAAAAAGTGGATGAATTTTATGTATTATATACTGTAATTATTATAATGACAGAGAAGGTCCACCAGAAACTGGTTTTTTTTTGTTTATTTTTTGCATTGTACAGAAATAAACGAAATATAAATACAGTCATTATACAGGCCTGTATAAACGGAAGGTTTCAAACTGCATATATTCTGAGAGTTTTTGGTTCTGTTTGTGTAGAGCAAACCTGAGATAATATGAATGTTTTTATGGTTGAAACGAAAAACACAAACTTGCGGTGCATCTTGCTCCTGATGAATCATGCATCCGGACTTATAAACAATCAGGAATGTCTGCCGCGTAAACTAACGACCCGCAACCGTAACAAAATTATGTATTCGAAAACACCTTTGAATAAAATAAATCAAAGCGTTCTTCCTTCTAGCGATGATAAACTACGTACGGAAGTCTCGTTATTAGTATGTTGACTGTATTGTATTTGCCACCAATGATGCTGCGAGTTGCTCGTACGCTTAATGAGGTTATAGGCGGCACTTTGTTGAATGGGGAAGAACTTGGGTTCTAAAAGATATATCTTCTCATATATATATAATATATATATATATCGGGTGGCCATAAAAAAACTTTACTTAATTCAAAGTTTAATAACTGCAACAATTCAAAACTTATGCGATTGAGCTTTGGCACACATTAACAGATGGTTATAATCTATAATTGCTGGAATTTTTAAATATGTAGGTTCTATAGTTTTGTTACAGTGAACAATTTAAAAGCATATGTCTAAAAATAGCATGCCGAAGAAAATGAATTTGAACTTAACAAAATTTACATAAACAAATGGTCAATGTGACCACCTCCCTGTTGGTAAACTGCCCTCAATCGCTTCTTCCACGAGGAGATGCATTTTCGAACCTCATCTAAGGTGATATCCTCCCATGCTCTACTGATTTTCTCCTTAAGTTCATCTTCGGTGAATTTAATTTGTCTTTCTGGCTGCCGTAAACCTTCACCATGAGGGAATCCCATACTGAATAGTCCATCGGATTACAGTCGGGAGACTGAGGCGGCCATTCATCCTTTTTGATGAAATTAGGGGTCTCTTGCTCTAGATGATTTTGGGTCACTCGGCTTGTATGGGCGGGTGCCCCATCTTGCTGGAAAATGTAGGCCTCATCAGGATACAGCTGACGACAATCAGGAAGTAACCCATTATCTAACAGGTTGATGTAGCGCTCAGAGTTAACTTTAGTTTCGTTTGTGGCAATAAAATGAATTCGTGTTTTCCCCTTCCATGAAATTCCCGCCGATACCATTACTTTTCTGCTGAATCGTGAGGTTTCATGATAAAGCCTGGAGGGAGGAATGTCCTTTTTCCTTGAACCATAAATCCTGTCATTTTGCCTGTTTTTGGCCACCTCCAACGTGAAATCCTTTTCGTCTGTAAACACAACTTTTTGCACGTCTTCAGCTGAGTAGCGTTCATATAGGGATTTACAGCGGGTCTTTCTACGCTGTCTTACATTCTGATCACGCCGAGAAACTCGAATTCTCTTGTAGGCCTTCAATTTCAAACGTTTTACAATCCTTGTACAGAAGAGCGAGAAATCCCAAGGTCGTACGCAATCTGTCTCTGGGAGCGATGAGTTCCTGGTGTATTCTCCTGGGATTGAATCAGTTCCTCCACGACAGCCTTATTTTCTTCTGTTGAAACACTTTTGGGCCTGCCGCTGCCGGGTTTTCTAGCTGTTGATCCAGTATCCTTTATCTTTCTTATTAAGTTACAAAACACTTTGACGAGTCCAGTTCTTTGCGGGGAATTCTCGGACAATCCTATTTCCATTCCAACCTTTTTCCTTGACACATGCTTCTATGATGGCTTTATCACTTTTACTTAACGTCATGCTGGCGGGGTTTTAGCGGAAAAATAAAGAAAGCAAATTCACATTAGGTTTAGCCTACGCCAGCGCGCGTGTCATACTACGCTACATTAGGTTTAGCCTACGCTAGCGCACGTACGTGTCAGATGCACACCAGGCATGCTATTTTTAGACATATGCTTTTAAATTGTTCACTGTAACAAAACTA
This sequence comes from Bathynomus jamesi, assembly GCA_023014485.1. Lineage (NCBI taxonomy): Eukaryota > Metazoa > Arthropoda > Malacostraca > Isopoda > Cirolanidae > Bathynomus > Bathynomus jamesi. The sequence continues at coordinate 411,995 of JAJOZX010003782.1, read as the reverse complement.
TAGAACCTACATATTTTAAAATTCCAGCAATTATAGATTATATGCATCTGTTAATGTGTGCAAAATCTCAATCGCATAAGTTTTGAATTGTTGCAGTTATTAAACTTTCAATTAAGTAAAGTTTTTTTGTGGCCACCCGATATATATATAGATGAACCGGGTGTACCTGGCTATGTGCGGTGGAGAGCGCAACAGAGCAACTTGCTCCTTCACCAAGCAAAGCCTTGAGGCGGGACCACCAACTTAACCTTCGTATGAAGAGAGACAAACGCACGGAACTACAAAGAGGTGAAAGAGGTTATATATATATATACATAAACTTTCCAAATGTTGTTTAACAGTTTAAATTACTACTAAAATTTTACAGAAAGTTTCAACAAAATGTTGCAGAATTTCCTTTCAACAAATTACTTCCCTTCAATAATTAAATCAAAGCAACATTTTTTTTTTTGGAGGGGGGGGGGGGGGTCGCATCATTTAATTTCCTCACAAGTTTTAGACTGAATAAATTGATTGATTTCTTGGGTTTACAATGAACATTTTTTTTTATTTGTTTGTTTGTTCGTGTATATTTTGTTTAAATTAATGTTTATATCATAAATCAAATGAGAGTGTATATATATATATATATATATATATATATATATATGCAGTCCAACCCGCCTAATATCACCTCGGTTAATGTCACAACCCTGTTATTATCACTATTTAAAAAAAAAACCAGTGACCCATTGCTATACGTTGCAATATAAATTTCTTGCTTAATATCACTTCGGTTTATATCACGAACCCTTTTATTGTCACGTCTTAGCACGTGCACATTGTAATGTATATCATGCTGTACAGGGTGTCCCAGAATTAACTATCTATTTCAATGAAATCGGACAAATTTTTTAAAAACACACTTTTATTTATGTTTATCATGTTTAATATGTGTTGAAAATGTATAAATTTCTAAAAAAAATTCAGAATTTTGTTTTCATAATTTTTTCATTATCTGGTCCAATGAAAGACCGTCTGAAGTCATAGTATGGCAAAGAGACTCTCCAAAAGTTAACGTGTGGCTTGGAATGACCAAATCCAAAATTTATGGTGCTCCATCTTGTTGAAACACAACATTATCAAGAATGCCATCATCAAGAAGCTGTGGTTCGAGAAACTGCTGAAGCATATCAAGGTAGACGGTACCTGTTACAGTTGCTTCCGCAAAGAAGAATGGGGCATAAATTTTGGATTTGGTCATTCCAAGCCACACGTTAACTTTTGGAGAGTCTCTTTGCCATTCTATGACTTCAGACGGTCTTTCATTGGACCAGATAATGAAAAAATTATCAAAATAAAATTATGAAAAAAATTTAGAAATTTATACATTTTTAACACATATTAAACATGATAAACATAAATAAAAGTGTGTTTTTTAAAAATTTGTCCGATTTCATTGAAATAGATAGTTAATTCTGGGACACCCTGTACATATTACCACAATTATCGTGATTCTCAAGAGGAAGATGTAGACGATGTGAATGGATGTGAATGAAACATTTTATAGCACAAAATGACAATGTCGATTGAACATTATTTGCCAAATTTGAGTCCATGTTACGTAACGTTACTTTAAACAGCGCAAAACAAAGTAAAATAACCGATTACTTTAAAATTTAGCTTATTACGTTACATTTTTAAAAGATGTTTTGGCTTTTTTAAAATTAATGTCCTTTTCCTTTTTATGTGTTGAGAAATAAATTAAACTGTATTTTTAAAGCGAAATTTGTTTTTCCTTTTATGGGTTGAGGAATAAATTAGCACTGTATTACTGTATGTTTTTACTGTAAAATGAAGTTGGGACTGTGAAACTCGGTTATTAGCATGACCCGCTTTATATCACGATTATCTCGTTCACCATCGACTTGACATTAAGCGGGTTACTCTGTGTGTATATATATATATATGTATATATATATATATATATATATGTGTGTGTGTGTGTGTGTGGTGTGTGTGTGTGTGTTGATTTTGTTTAAAAACGTGGCACTTTAAAAGGTTTGTATTATGTTTTTCTCATTAACTGAAATAAAAGCATGAAATGTTTACTGTACATACCTTTTACCTACACATAAGGAATTATCCCCTTTCATCTCAGTTAATACAAAAAAAAATGCCAACCTTTTAAAGTGTCAGATATTTTAGAAATCATCCGATATATTTATATATATATATATAATTATATATATATATATATATATATATATATATATATATATATATGCATTTAACTGCAATGACCACGCAGTATATCGTTTCTATTCATATATATATAATATATATACAGCGCCGGCATTAGGATATTTCGGGCCCTGTGCAGAGTATACTGTACCCCATGACACAAGTCAAATTGTTTTTCATTGCTAATCATTTTATTTTAGTAGATTGTTAACAAGTACAACAAGTAAAATTTAACTATACAAGTGCACCTGTTGCAGAATACCAACAGACCAACAGACCAACAGCCTTTACTATTATTACTACTTATTACTTTATTATTATCAAATATTTAAACTATCATAAGAGGTTTCAACCAGCGCCGGCCTTAGGATATTTAATTAGGAATAGGATAATTCAATTTAATTAGGATAAAAAAATAAATTACATTAATTTACACCAATTTTGGCACTCTGACGTCGATGGTAAATTTCTGTGAAATTTTCGGGCCCCCCTAAGTGGCGGGCCCTGTGCGACCGCACGGTTCGCACACCCCTAAGGCCGGCACTGATATATTATATATATATATATATATATAGGGCTGTGACGCAAAGCTGGGCACTTGCGGTATTTTTTGCGGTACTGCGGTACTGCGGTACTACCGCACTACCAAACCGGTACCGCATAACGCAGTACCGCAAAGGATCGCTGAAAGTACAGCAGTACCGCTACCGCATTCAAATTTCCCGCGGTACTTTCCGCGGTACCGACAAACACGACTTTTCAAAAAATTAACACTTTTTTTGAAGTAAACCTTATTACAGGAGTACAGTAAGACGAATGCTGCGTGTGTTTGCATCAGCCTAACTCTAGACACGTTAAGTTTTCGTTCAGAACATGTTACGTTGCCATCCTATCACAACGCCTCAGTGCAGTGCTTGCTTTTGAGCCGGTTGCACGTGTGTTACATTTCTGTGACAAAGATCGATTTTTAGCCATTATGGCAGAAAGTTCAGGTGCGAAATCGCCGATATGCAATTTCTGAAAATATGTGCTATTACTTGTGTTGTTCTTGTGTGCAGTACCGCAGTACCGCAGTACCGCGGAACGCCCCAGGGGGACCTGAAAAAGTACCGCAGTACCGCGTAACGCACTGGGCATGCTGAGGTACCGCAGTACCGCGTAACGCACCCCCAAATTTTGGTACCGCGCCCACCACTGCTGTGACGTAACTAGTTACTCGGTAATTGTTACATTTCTTAGTAACTATAACAGTAACTAGTCACAAACTTCAAAAATTCATGAATATTTGTAACATACCAATTATTTTTTCCGTGAGGACAAAAAGTTAGGAGATACTTTTTTTTCACAAACCTCCCTCGATGTACAGGGTGGGCAAAAAGTCTGGGCACCCCTTCAAACTATTTACATATCAAATTTTCACATATCTAAGTTTTCGCATTCAGTAATTTTTTGTTAAATTAATCATTAAATTAAATGTTAAAAATGTCAATAGGCAATTAGTTATTTCTTTCACGTACGGTATCTTATTTTGAGGGGGTGCCCAGACTTTTTGCCCACCCTGTACATGTTGTGTGCACAGTGCAACTTTATTGACAACATATACTGTATCTAATGCTAATATGATAAAGTCTTGATGTTCATTCGTTAAATTCCAATCAATCTGAAACAAATTAACAATCTTGGCAAGTATCATTTGTCAGGGAAAGTACTTTTATCAGGAGCAGATGGTCGCTAAAACCAGGAAAAATGTTGACAGTAACTTTCTGAAACAGCTTTCAGTAACTAACTAGTAGCTTATTTGAGACAGTGACTAATAACTGTAACTCGTTACTTATTTGAGGCAGTAACTAGTAACTGTAATTAATAGAGCCCGGATGGTCAGGCAAAGTGCCATAAATGCCTTTTTTTGCCTATTTTTGCGTTTGGAGGTAAAATGCTTTTTTCGTCAAGTGGCTAATTTGCCTTTTTTCCATTATTTTCTAGTATTATTCCATTAGCGTCCTAAAATAGATCTATGAGTTTCTGTATATATATAATATATATATATATATATATATAATATATATATATATATATATATATATATATATATAATATATATATATATATATATAACAGAAATTGAACCTGCATAATAGTATTATTTTATATTAAACATTTTTTTTAATTTTAATCCTCATCATTAATGTGTAACGAATATTTTCAATACCTACTGTGTTTGTTCACTCTAATGGCCTTGTAATATGTATTATTTCTACGTGTATAGTGGTATTATTCTACAGGGTGGGCCGTAAGTTTCCATACATAGGAAAATTTAAACGTTTGTTTTTATGTTTCAGATACCCTAAGAATATGCGTTTGTAAGATCTTGTTTACTGATGAAGCAAATTTTTACGTCAATGGAGAGGTTAATCGGCAAAACATACGTTATTGGAGTAATGCTAACCCTAACTGGCTGAGTCCGACGAAGATGCAAGGTGCCGGTAAAGTGATGGTGTGGGCCGGGATATGGGTGACAGAATTATTGGACCAATTTTTGTCAGTGGAAATCTTAATGCCGAAAGGTATCTTAACATGTTGCAAGAAGAGATTTTCCCATCCCTGCTAAACGAGGAAGGTAACTTCCCAGTTTACTTCCAGCAAGATGGAGCTCCACCTCATTATGGTCTTCACGTGCGTCGGTATTTGGATCAGCAGCAGTTTCCGGATGCTTGGATTGGTCGGCGTGGTCCTGTGGAGTGGCCTCCCAGATCCCCAGATCTCACCCCCCTTGATTTCTATCTTTGGGGGCACTTGAAGGCCATGGTGTATCAGGAAAAGATACGAGACATAAATCATCTAAGGAACGTATCACCAACGCCATTACAAGCATAACGTCAACTGTGCTAATGCGTGTTCATCAACAGTGGGGAACACGTATTGAAATGTGTTTTCAAAACAATGGCAACCATGTAGAGCATATTATATAAATAAAAATGGTTGTCCATAAAAAAATGTTTATTTTTCCTATGTATGGAAACTTACGGCCCACCCTGTATATTAAACTTTATTTTTGGAAATGAAATCATTGTTAGTAAGTGTAACTAATAATTGCATTAGCTACTGTTTTGTTCACTAAGGGCGTTGTAATATGTATTATGCGTATATAAAGGTATTATTCTAGATTAAACGTTTTTTGAAAGCAAATTTATAAATGCCCTTTCGGGGGGGTTACCGCCTATTTTTAATGTTTATTTTGCCTACAGTATTTCCCTGCCTTTTTTAAAGGTTTTTAGTGCCTAAACATCCGGACTCTAGTAATTAATTACAAAAAGTAACTGTCACATCACTGTATGTGTGTGTATAGATAGATAGATAGATAGATAGAAATAGATAGCTAGATAGCTAGATAGCTCGATAAATAGATAGCTAGATAGCTAGATAAATAGATAGCTAGATAGATAGATAGATAAATAAATAGATAGATATATAGATAGATAGAGTGATAGATAAATTGATAAATAGAGAGATAGATAAATAAATAGACAAATAGATAAAGATATTTATTCCCTTCTTCTGTATGTAAAACCCAAAAATGGAACAAATGTTAAGTTTAATTTCAACAAATCTTTGTTAAAATTTATTTAACTGATAAATTGCTTATAACGGAACTCTTTTCTGCAATTAACGTTCTTGATTCGAAGACCCGAAATGACGTTAATTACACGTTTATTTGATCATTAAGGAAATATTTAAGAATCAAAAGATCTTTTCACTAAATGGGAATCATGTTTTTTTTTTAGGGTTTTTTTTTCTTTTTTCTTTTTTTCCCTTTATCTTATTTTGTCTTATTTTTATTTTTGGTTCTTTTTCTATCTTGTTTTTATTGTTATTTTTGTCTTTTTTTTAGGGTCATCTTTAGCTTTTATTACTTATTATTCATAATTTCTATATATGTCTCTCTCTCTCTCTCTCTCTCTCTCTCTCTCTCTCTCTCTCCATATATATATATATATATATATATATATATATAATAATATACATATATACACACACGTATGACATTTGCATTGTCTTCCCGTTGTGTATTAATTACACTGCGAAGAATATTGCTTTCCACATTTCATTGTGTTCCTTCATTCATTTACTCACAAATGTAACATATATATATATATATATATAATATATATATATATATATATAATTCAGTTTTTATTGCTTGTAATGTTTTTCGTTTGTATAACGGATGTAAACTGCCTGTGACAAGCAAGACGCTTTATACAAGCAAGTACGAACCTACAGATATATGCAAATTCAATTAGATTAATAAAAGGACTTCAGGTACTGAAGGACCATATATATATATATATATAGGGTGAACCAAATGTAGGTGGACAGTAAATGATAACGTTTATTTTGAGAATACATATTTAATTTTTTTTGTATACTATAATACAAATAAAATTTAAATAAATTTAGTTATAATATTTAATATAATAAAACACAAACACATAGTTATAATGAACACCATAGTTATAATATAATATAACACAAACCGTATTCAACCTACTGTCCACCTACTTTTGGTTCACCGTGTATATATATATATATATATATATATATATATATATATATATATATATATATATATAGATAGATAGATAGATAGATAGATAGATAGTAGATATGTATGTATGTATGAATGTATACATAATTTCACAGCATTTTAGATTGGATATTTACGTTTTTCTAAATACAAACTTAGAACGAATTAAAGGTCTTAATTAAATAGTAATTTAATATTCCAAGTAACAAAGTGACAATGAAAGCCGGAAGAAGTTAATTAAGCTGTTCAAACTTTCAGCTCAATGTTAATCTGTTTTTGTTGTGAGGTTAATGCGTTTTGTCGCCAAAGGCAAAATTGTTGGTTGTCTGTATATATATATATATATATATATATATATATATATATATATATATATATATATATATATATATATATATGTGTGTGTGTGTGTGTGTGTGTGTGTGTGTGTGTGTGTAAAAATGAACAATGAATAATCAATATTCATTTTTTACATGAGAACCAAAATCGCTTAACGCGAGTTTAGATAGAATTTTTATTTGTTGCTTTCTATTTTTGTTTCAGTCACAACCATGCGACCTACCATTTCTATGGTTTGGTCGTGTCCATATTTCCATTTTTATTTGTTATAGAATTTGTTATAGTTGATTGTGGTTATCTTGCATCTCACCCTCGTCCCTAGATTATGCATACACATTGCATATAACAGGATTGGAACCCGTAGTTGTACTTCGTAGTCCTTAATACCCACTCTTTGTCTCTAATTCGTTTCTTTTAAATCCTCCCAATAATGACTTATACACTATGACGTCATAAAATAACTTAAATTTCCTTCACGGTTTCCATACCTTGAACACTGAATCACGTGTTTAGTATGTGGACATCTTCTGTATTCAATGTATGGTAAATTCTTTAATACAAAAAACTTCATTCTCTATACGTCATTATTTATTTGTGGTGTTATGCAGTATAAATATTATCATTCAACCATATTCGCCCATACGTCCATATCTTATCTTGACCATTATCCTATATCAATTCTATTAAATATTCATTTTTACTCGTGTCAGTCTATGAAATGCAAAACTTTATGCATTCGTATCTGTTCATTCAAAAACGCGCAAATACGTTCTCGTGTATTATTTTTTTTATTTTTATTTTTAATTATTTCGCCTCCCGCAATGAACTCGAAAATGCTTAGATAAGTGATCAAATTCCGCTAACTACGGCAGAAGCGAACGCTTCTAAGATAAAAATCTCCTCTCGCTCTGATTCAAATTTATAACATATTATAACATAATATAACAACATATTTGTTGTATATTATGTTATATACCGTATGTGGCCATGTACTTTGTGTTGTACTAATAACCATATGTAAATATAAAAACACTGTAAGAATTGTAAGTGACTAATTTACTTAATAATGTAATTGATGTAATGTACTTTATTAAAATTGTAATTAAATGTAATAATTTAATATAATATAATGTACTTTAATAACGACAATTAACGATAATAAGCGAATGTTAATTAATTGGTAATTGTAATCGTAATTGTAATGAACCAAAATTACAACGTACTCAATGATGTACTTAGATTGTACTTATGTACTACTACGAAATTATATCGCCTTCAGAAATGTATACTCGGCGAAAATACGATTAGTTTTTATTTTGTGGTTTTTAATTTTTATTTGGAATCTTTCATCTGATCATGTGTTTAAGAGGGGGGAACTTAACTTTCAACTGCATTCCCCCAACATTTAGACTTATATGATACATGTAATTGTAAAATTAACTTCACTTCATTACTGCACTCTTCTTTGGTCACTACTACGAGACTCCCTTGTTAGCAGCCTCGCTGCGAGGAAGGGGCAGAGGCCCCTTGCCTCCTTAATTTTTTTAGATTCCGGCCTGAGCCATGGTCGAAAGAGGTCGAACCTCTACCCCTGTAAATTCACAGCACTACCTGTACATTTTTAGAAGTAAATTACAGTGAGAGAAACTTTTTATTTTTCCCCTTCGAGTTTGGCTCTCTTCAGAGAACTTAGTAAAATAAAGTAGAGAAAATAGTTCCCGATAAGTTATAAAAAGAAAATCGGCGAACCTTCAGAGAAAGTATCAGAGTATTATAGAAAGAGAAAAAAGAAATGAGAAAAAAATTAGAATGTTATAGAAGAAAACTATCGCGAGAAATATCCGTTGCTGCCTCCCAACCAGAAACCCCGTCGATTCGAACCACCCCAGGGCCATAGACGGAGGGGTTATAACATATATATATATATATTTTTTTTTTCTGGAGCCCAAGACCTCTGATAAATTATATTCAGTATTGCGCATGTAATGATGCAGTTTTGCACAGTGATATTCAATATTGCGCAATGAGGCAATTCAGTGTTATTCAAAAATGTAGTCTTTTATAATGACATTCAGTACTGCGCCATGATGCAATCTTTTAGAATGACATGCAGTACTGCACAATGATGCAGTATTTTAGAATGATATTTAATTTTGCCGAGATGATGCAGTAATTTAGAATGATATTCAGTATTGCGCAGTATGATACAATCTTGTTAAGAATGATATTCAATACTGCTCAATGATGCAATCTTTTAGAATTATATTCGCTATTACGCAATAACACAATCCTTTAGAATGACATCCGCTATTGCACAGCGATTCAGTTTCATATAGAATGCTAGGATCACCTGAAAATCCGTCACCCAAGTCTTTTTTAGTTAGCTTTATAAGGCTAACTAACGAAAATAACACGACTTAACCTAACCAATCGTTAGGTCAACTATACACCCTTGACGACTGGTTAGGTTAGGTCGTGATATTTTCGTTAGTTAACCTTATAAAGCTAACTAAAAACGGCTGGGGTGACAGATCTTCAGGTGATCTGAATGCTATTCAATATTTCTCAATGATGTAATCTTTTCTATCATCTATAGAGTGGCCACAAAGTCCCTTTGCATGAAAAACAAGGGCAACATACAGATATGCTGTAATATCACTGCAAAGGGACTTTGTGGCCACTCTGTACATAGAATATATTCTATATCGATGATGACAGGGATTGTGGATTGAGTACAGGGTAAGGTCATTCAAGAGTGATAGAATTAGTTCACTGAGAGCAATTGACTGAAAAATATAATTCAAACCCAGTCTAATTTATGGGGTTTATGCTATCTTTTGAGAGTACTTTCTTGGCAAAAACAGTTTCTATCACATTAATATAAATTTTGACCTCAGCGTTAAGGTATATCTGCAAATTTTATAAATAAATAAACAAAACCAATACATTTTTATATAAATAAGGAATATGGAACTGAGGTCTGATAAATTGACTAACTTGTATAGATAAGCGACAATATATGAGAATATTGTGTATATACAAATTTTTCGTGTGCGGAAATTTGTACGTCAACATTTGTACGACGGAAATTTATACGCCATCATTTGTACGCCAGAACATTTATACGACTGGAAATTTATACGACTGACATTTGTACGACGGTAATTTAAGTGCGCTCTCTACCGGACTTTTTTGACTTAAGTATGCGATCTACCCATGATAATAACCGTGACTTCATTTTTTTATATAAACATAAGCACAGGTGCAAAAAAATAAATAAATAAATAAAAGTTAACATTATTTAAATATTTTGAAAATAATTTCAATTTGAAGAATTTCAAATTTTATCATGTATCACAGCGCATTAAAGGATTAACAGGTAGGTAAATGGTTATTGAATAGGTACAGGTGGTTAGGTTAGGTTAGGTTAGGGCTGGAGATTAATGAGGAAAAACTCACAAGATTTGTTCTCCGATTTTTTAAATGACATTCGTTAGGTTAGATTAGGTTAGGTTAGGTTAGGTCTGGAGATTAATGAGAAAAACTCGCAAGATTTGTTCTCCGATTTTTTAAATGACATTCGTTAGGGTAGGTTAGGTTAGGTTAGGTTAGGTCTGGAGATTAATGAGAAAAAACTCGCAAGATTTGTTCTCCGATTTTTTAAATGACATTCGTTCTGTATATCGCTGGTTACATTTTCTCTTAAATTGATAAGCTGAAATCTAGTTTCAATTGCGCATTTAATTATTGTAATATGTAATTTCATAATTTGTGATAATTTGTAGTTTAACTTACCTAGTTTCAAATTCAATTTTATTAACTGATCATGAATTTCTTGCGTATAACGTATAAATTACCGTCGTACAAATGCTTGGCGTATAAATTTCCAGTCGTATAAATGTTCTGGTGTACAAATGCTGGCGTATAAATTTCCGTCGTACAAATGTTGGCGTACAAATTTCCGGGTTTCCAAATTCTTCATGCAGAGCAGAAACCAACTGTTTTCTTTTGCATAAAGTTTTAAGACGAAAACAATGTAATTTCCATTAACGATTTATATTTTCTATCCCAGAAGAAGAGATGCCGCAAGGTTCATTACTGAACCTCATCAGTATAACTTCTGCTTATTAAGATATATAACCATGGGTCCGTAAAACGAATTAATAATGATGAAACTGAACGGAAATGTGAGAATAGGATATTCCTAATTCCCAATATCATCTTGGTCATTAAATACATACAAATTCTATCTCGTATATAAGAAAAGCTATCTGCAGCTCATAATCGGGACTGAATTATGCAAATATTCGCGTAATCACGAAACAATATACAATAAATCATTTTTTATTTTATTATCGAAAAGCCTATATTTGCATTACGAAGGACCCCATTGAAATGTTTAATAAGCGCCTTACGTTTCGATCGCGTGTCAGTGCATAATATCTGGCCAGAGTGTATGGTTTCGCGTCTCACGATTTCTAACTCCAGCAAGCCAAGTTACGAAGATATATTCATATTTTCTGTTTTAATAAGCATACAGAAACTAAAATAATTTTACTGAAATATAATGCCATCAATTAATGGGTTTACTATGCAGTCTCTCTCTCTCTCTCTCTCTCTCTCTCTCTCTCTCTCTCTCTCTCTCCCTCACACACATTAGTTACACATTTAAACACCAATTTTAACACTAAAATCAATATGTAACTTCAGCGTAACTTTTCAGCTTTAACAGAAGTAAAAACCTTTCCGCTATTTTGTCCCGTAACTTTTAGTTGCTAAATTTTTCTCCCTCTTAACTGCGTAATTGAGGGGGGTTAACACGAAAATTACAGAGGGGTAACGAAAGTAAATAAACATCTTTATTTTTTCCAATTTTTTTTATATATTTGATTATAAAAATCAATAAATAATAAAAAATTAGTTGAATCAATATATTCAAAATCATGTTCCTTTTTCCATTTATTGATTCAATAAATTGATTATTATTTACTAACTTTTACAATCAAATCAAAAGATTTTTTGAAAAATCAAAGGTGTTTATTTACTTTGTCAACCCTCTGTATAGAGATTCTTCCAAGTATGATCTGTAAAGCCCCGTAATTTACATAATGCAAAATAAGCATATTAAAACATATTATAATAAACAAAGAAGGATCTACAGGGTGATTCAAAAGTCAGGTTACATAGGGCTTTTCTGTTTTTTTGCAGGTAAATGAGTTATGAGATGTTATCGAAAGAGGAGCGCATTGATGTGATATTCCTAGCTGGCTGCACAAGTGCATTGCCGTTAACGGTGGCCATATCGAACATGTGATGTGACTATACCCCTGTATCATTACATAATACAATATTTCCCTACGTAACCTTACTTTTGAATCACCCTGTATAATTATATTAAAATAACTGTGAAAACACGTTTCCTTGCATATATTTAGCTACTAAATTTAATTATAAAACATGTGTTGCTATTTACAGTACGTTCCTGGCGTAAGATGAACCTAATAAAACGTAATAGAACGTAATAAAAGTGCTTAGAAAAGGTGTCCTGTACGAAAATTATTATTTTAATTTTCGTAAAATGGCATAATTTTATTTTCATTTTCATAAATGAGGATAATGTGTTACCCTACATGGATCACTTGAAGATCAGGGCCCCCCCCCCATGTATTCTTGTTTTTTGCTTTACAGTACCAAATATAATAATAAATTAAATTGATTGCCCGGTTAGGTCAACTGTACGTCCTTGATGATTGGTTAGGTTAAGTCGTGGTATTTTCGTTAGTTTTAATGAAGATATCATTTGGTAATTGAGGCTGGGGGCCCTGATCTTCAAGTGATCCGCCTACATATTCGAAAGTACAGGGTGTTTCAGGTCGACCCTAGAAATATATATACAGATATACCCCGGTTTTTACAAGTTATATTCCTCAGACTCATTACGAATAGCGAAATTGTGAATAACGAATAATTTTTTTCCATATAAATACATGTTTTATTGGGGGGATGCCTTCCGGTGGCCATTTTTCAGAAGGTAAGATGTTTGGATACGTTCCCATACGATACATAAAAGCAAGTATAAAACACAAATACAGACCTGTATTAACATAGTAAGTTATGAATAACATCAATAAAAGAATAAACATAACTGTACTGTACTTTTATTTCCTCAAACCACCCCCAACTGGGGTCAAACCACTCCCGACTCACACTGAAAGTTTCACCACCTCACCTTCACCTCTCACCTTCACCAACGACTTCCTTCCTCACATCTCGCTACAAAGACCGTGCCTTTTCTTGAATAATGGCCTGCGATACGGGCAGTCGGGCATGCTGCGCTGCGTTTGGTAGCAGGCGGAATTGTGAATTATTTTTTTCCTTATCTGGCATTGCGAATAACGGAGCTGGGTTTGCGAATAGCGGAATTTGGTGTCAAAAAATATATTACGTATAAGCGAAGCTATGAATAACGGGGTATACCTGTATTTAAATATATTTAAATATTTAAAACATTTAACTTCAAATACCAAATACCAACTACAAACTGCAAATTCCGCCAATTTCCATATTTCTAAGGTCGACCTAAAACACCCTGTACTTTTGAGATCTACTGTGTTTGCGCATGCGAATTGAAGAGTTGTTTAGGTCTGTTGTTGGGGTATTGTTAAATTTGGTAATGTAAGTTTCATTCCTTATGATTAAAAGATCTTTCCTAAAATACAATTTCTTTTTTATAGGTAAAGTTGTGAATTACAATTTTTGGATCACCTGAAGATCAGGGCCCCCAGCCTTCTTTAGTTAGCTTTATAAGGCTAACTAACGAAAATATCACGACCTAACCTAACCAATCGTCAAGGGAGTACAGTTGACCTAAAGATTGGTTAGGTTAAGTCGTGATATTTTCGTTAGTTAGCCTTATAAAGCTAACTAAAGAAGGCTGGGGGCCCTGATCTTCAGGTGATCCCAATTTTTGTTTTGATATGTATTGTAGGTTATCATACAACATGTTATATTACGTCTCTACAACTGTCCAGAAGTAAATTGCAGGCAAAACAACGTATGCAATCTTGAATGTTTTTAAAAAGTGAAGAAAAATGTATGTTTAAACGTATTTTTCAATTTTATATACAGGGTGTCCCATAAGTCCTGTCTCATAGAAAAATTTATTTTAAATTAAATTTACGAGAGTAATACCGGGAGTCCGAGAATTATCTGTACAATTTTTGGCTGTTATTAAAAGTCAACCATGAAGTGTAGAAATTCCAGTTTGTCCCATTTTACAGAGAATCTCATTAAGTTTTCTCTGATACCACGTTTTGATAAGTTTTTTAGAAATGTACGCAGGTGACAGATATTGATGATTTAAAAGCAAGAATCACAGCTGCTATTGAGCGAATTGATGTGAATATGCTGCAGCGTACATGGCAACATTTGGAGTATCGATTGGATGTTTTGCGAATCACTGATGGTGCACATATCGAATGTTTGTAACAAGGTGCACATATCGAATGTTTGTAACAACGTTACTTTAATAAAAGAAACTTTTGAAAATACAGATTCTAAATAATCTTGTTTAAGAATTTTACGTGTGTTATCAAGAATTTTATTAAAAGATGAAATTGTACAGATAATGTTCGGACACACTGGAATTTCTAAAAAACTTGTCAAAACTTGGTATCAGAAAAAACTTAATGAGATTCTCTGTAAAATGGGACAACACTGGAATTTCTACACTTCATGGTTGACTTTTAATAACAGACAAAAATTGTACAGATAATTCTCGGACACCCTGTACATTACAACTAAAAGAAACGTTCAAATTAATGTCTTTTTTTGGGACCTTTTTTTTTTGTTGCAGGTAGAATAACGCGCAATGGCTAATATGAAAGTGAGTTACACTCGTGAGAAAAAGGTCTCAAAAGGTTCCAAAACAAGACATCAATTTGAACATTTGTTTTAGTTCTCGTGTATTACTTTTGTAAATTTAACTTAAAATAAGTTTCCCCATGAGACCGGATTTATGGGACACCCTGTATGAAGCTCTCCAGGTATTTGAAAAGGTTAATTGTTTATATAATCTCATTAATTTAATTAAGTTTCGTATGGAAAGTATTTAGTTAAAAAAATAATAATTGGTTAATAAATTCTGAAATTACCATTAAAAATATATTTAATTAATCCTATATTTAACTTAAGAAACAATAGCCATATATATATATATATATATGCAAGGTTGGTTATTAATTATGATTCTTATCAATTAATTATCAAGCGATAAAATTGTTAATTAAAATAAAATTTAAAAAAAATTAATTAAGTTCTCAGCAAATGTGATACAATTAAAATATTAAAAAAATGTACTTCAAAACATTTATTTTCGATTTTTTTTAAGTCGAGTGTTATATATATATATATATATACTGTGTATATACAAACAATTAATATGTTTTTAAAACCTATGCAAACTTTACGCTGCGGGTATAAATAATTTATATATATTTACTTTATCTCAAAGAATAAAAACTAAAATAGGGTTTAAAAATAATAATAATACAACCATTGGAATGTGATCATAAGCACTTTTATGATTAAAAACAACCATAGAAATATATGGTTTGTAAATACCATTTCGTATAACTTTGGTCCATAATTTTTCTCTTTTAATATCGGTCATTATTATCGGCGGCCGTTATTAGGAGTTCTCTACGAATCCCCATTCGCTCCTCACTAGTGGGATTCCGTAGGGGGACGATGTGGTGTGTGGCGCGTTTCATGTTTAAGTCTTCAGCGAGGATTGCATGACAGCTTCCGTGCGAAATGTTGACTGCCTCCGTTATTTTATCTACGGTTTGACGACGATCGGCACGCACAATCCGCTGTACCTCGCGTGTGTTGCACTCTACATGGGCTGTTACTGGACGTCCACTACGTTCATCATCCTCCAACGTTTCCCTGGCTTCTTTAAAGCGAAGATGCCACTCAAAAGCGGCAGAACTGGAAAGAGCTTCCTCCCAGACACCCGATTCAACAATTCGACGGTTTCTTTCCCGGATTTGCTTCAACGTTGGCAAAACTTAATCTTTGCACGTTGCTCAAACAGCGACATTTTCTTTTTTAAAGCATGTGAAGTCTAAGACCCGCAACCGTTTGGAAAACCCTTCTCTTGGGACCTTTCTTAGACTTTCATCAACCGACATTGATATTAATATTCAGTCACTGGTTCAAGTGAAACTACTCCCTTAGATTTCTCACTAATTTCTATTGATCCAAAAATTACAATCCGCATTGTAAGTTTTGAACAAATAGAAAACGTGTTAAAAACAGGTCTTTTTTTCCCTTAATATGTACCTTAATGAACAACAAACCTATAAAAAGTGTTGTATTTTTTTTTAAATCATAGAAAACTTTAAAAGTATGTGGGTTTTGTATGTACCTTAACAAATAACATAACTATGAGAAGTGTAACTCGATGAAAAATTATTGTTTTCATCAGTAAAAGCCATAATGACATGTAAAAACCGTTTGTGATATTAAGCAAAATCATGTGGTCCTCTAGCCTCGAGAAGTTGGACTACCCTGTTCTAACTAATTTTCTTGTAGTCTACCTTTACTGTAATTATAAGGTACGCGTTTCCTATTAATTAAAACATAATTGACAACCCTAATTATCCACAGGTGAAACAGGTGAAAACTAAATAATCAAACGTAATAGAAATGTATCTTTAGAATATTAATTAAGTTACCATATACTATACTGTGTGTGTGTGTGTGTATATTATACTGTATATATATATATATATATATATATATATAATGCAAATCCACAAGGAAAAAGAACAATTATTCCAAGACCTTTCGTGCATTCAAAAGTACACCTCGTCAGGGAATGACGAGGTGAGGTCATTCCCTGACGAGGTGTACTTCTGAATACACGAAATGCCTTGGAATCATTTTTCTTTTTCCTTGTGGATTTGCACCATTCATTCATTTCACGTGTTCATTTGTGAAATTCATCCCATATATATATATATATATATATATATATATATATATATATATATATACAGTATATATATATATATATATATATATATATACACACACACAGGGTGAGCCACATAAAAGCGGCCCCAAGAAAATATTTCAAATTGTTTTGTGTCAAATTTTCTTGGGGCCGCTTTTATGTGGCTCACGCTGTACATATATATATACACACAGAGTGGCATTCTTATCATTATATTTTCATTTAAGATTTAATCTGCTCTGTACCCAGTTTAATCTGCTCTCTGCGTATTCTATAATTTCTGTATTTAAATACCAAATTCCATACGTGCGTGTCAGTCCTCTGTGATCTCAATGCGTATATATATACTTCTCTTGTTTAGGTAAAGTATAATTTTTTCTCCTTACCTGAATGTTACCTGGAGCCAGGTATTCTATTTAGAGGTTAAATTCACTAATCGATGCCCCAGGTAACGTTTAAATTAACTGGGTATCGGAATTTTATTAAAACTGGTGATTAATGAGAAATAATTTTATATTAAATGATAGCCAAGTATATCGGTTAATATTTTATATTTTGATATATGACTGAGTGTATATACAGTGTGTGTGTATATATATATGGGCGATTAACCCTTTAAGGACGAAAGGTACAAATTGCTAACGTTTCAAATACACACATTTATAACAACCCTACAAAAAATTCAGGACTTAAAGGGTTAATATGTGTGTGTGTGTGTGTGTGTGTGTGTGTGTATATATATATATATATTCAAACCCTACAATTATAGTGTAGATGCGCTTGAGCACTTGAATCTATATTCGTATATGAAATACATCACTCTAAACCTATAGAAGGTCTCACCTTGGGGTATTCTTTGATAGCTTAGACGAACTAAATCATAGGTTTGGCGTTTATTACCGGTATGAAACCCTTATTAGAAACCTAATTTACACGTAAATTATGTTAAACACCGACTGCTTGTTATAATTATATTTTTTCCTGCTTTTGATTGAAAGCGTACAAAAATACGGAGTTATTTTCTCGGGTAATGACAAGGAAATGATCATGTTCAATGCTAAAAAGGCGCAGAATTTACTTTAATAGATTCTTACAATTTACATTTACAAATTTCTTATTAATTTCACTCTTTTCGTCAGGAAAATTTTTCCATAAATTGCTTAGCAAAATCCAGTAGTGAATCCGCGAAGTGTAAAATGGATATATTGTTAAACGCCTCGTCTTCCTGATCGCCTTGGCAACCATTTAATAATATATATATATATATATATATATATATATATATATATATATATATATATATATATATATATGGTGTAGTGCCAAGCTCAGACAGAAATTTAATATAAATTTAATATAAATTTATTGGAGCAGTTTGTATTATTTTTCGGCCTTACGACATTTGATCGACTTGACATTCGATCGACAAGTTATTGTTAGGTTAAGATGGGTTAGGTTAAGATAGGCTAGGTAACGCTAGGTTAGGTTAGGTTAAGGTTTTAAAGTGTCGATGTTTTGGTATTGTCAAAGGAATGGGTATAGGTCCTTATTTTTCATATATTCGGGGGTTTACATTGTGGCTAATGTCGTGACACCGCTTCCCGTCGATCAGCGAAGTTGAGACATTGATTCTGATCAGTAGTTGGATAGGAGACCACCCTTTATGTCCAGATTATGTACTGTAGCGACACGTAGTTCGGATCCCACGTAAAGTTGTAGGTCCCCTATGTCGTATGACCCTAAATGCTACTAAGGAGATTAAACAACCCCATTATTACATTATACTATTTCATATAATTGCGTTGAACCATTTTAACGTGAAACTATAATGGATTTGGTTGGTTGTGTATTTTGAAACACATTCAGATAATTTGTTATTTTTTATTAATAACTTTGTGAAGGTTCGATAAAATTTTTGTCCTTGGAGTGGAATCTATTCGGAGTTGTTGGCAATTTATTAAAAAAAATTAAATGCCTCTTTCATCACTGCTGGCAATCAAAGCAGAAGTCTCTCTCTCTCTCTCTCTCTCTCTCTCTCTCTCTCTCTCTCTCTCTCTCTCTCTCTCTCTCTCTCTCTTTTCCTGACTGGAAGTTAGCAAATGTAACACCAATCTTTAAAGGGTGATAGGGAAAATCTTTGTAATTACCGCCCGATCAGTTTAACATCAATTGTCGGCAAACTGTTGGAATCCATCATTACAGAACGTATTGTGTATCACCTTGAATCTAACAATCTTATTTTTTATTCTCAACATGGATTTAGGCGACATAGATCCTGTCTGACAAACCTGTTAGAGTTTTTCCATAATATGCATACTCTATACGATGCAAGTAGGGAAATAGATATAGTGTATCTCGGCTTTCAAAAAGCCTTTGACAAAGCCCCTCACGCGAGATTGATGGCTAAAGTCAGAGGACTAAGAATCACCGGGCTCGTTTCCAATTGGATTGAAGACTGGTTAAAAGATAAAAAGCAGAGAGTGGTAATAAATGGATTGGTTTC
The DNA here is from genome assembly GCA_023014485.1 of Bathynomus jamesi. Lineage (NCBI taxonomy): Eukaryota > Metazoa > Arthropoda > Malacostraca > Isopoda > Cirolanidae > Bathynomus > Bathynomus jamesi. The sequence goes on along the minus strand of JAJOZX010003782.1, from coordinate 392,324 downwards.
GGAGTGGGCGCCCGTCACCAATGGTGTCCCACAGGGTTTCGTTCTGGATCCTTTACTGTTTATCATCTATTTTAACGATATAGACGTCGAGCTCCTTAGTACAATTTTCAAATTTGCAGACGATACGAAATTAAGAAGTAGAGTAGATAATGAGGAAGGCGTAAGAATACTTCAAAATGATCTTGGTACAAGCAAGGGCTACAAAATTGATCCCTTCGATGAGAATGAAAAACTACCAACGGAGATTGGAGCGCCTAAATCTATTTACCATAGAGACTAGGAGGTTGTGCGGTCAGCTTACTCAAGTCTTCAAGATGATCAATGGAATAAACAGGGTAGACTACAGGAACTTATTCTCACTTAATGCCAATCCGCCAAGAAATAATGGGTTTAAACTGGAACTAAAAACATTTAGGACCTCTATCTGCGGCAATTTCTTCTCCTAGAAAATAGTTAGTATCTGGAACCAACTTCCCCCAGAGGTTGTCTCAAGCCAAAATGTAAATGTAGTTAAAAATAGGCTGGACAAAGTACTGAAGACTAAAACATAACGTAACTCTGCAGGAATTCGCCTGCGCGGTGTCTATGTTGGTGTGCGTAATTATACAGCAACAGGGTGGCCCAAAAGGTACCTACCAAGTTTAAGCCTTTATTTCACCAAAACTATTGAGAGTACAAAGATAGTTCAAACGCCATTCAAATCAGCATTTCAAGCCATTTACATGACAATGTGTTCGATGTGCTATTTTTCGCAACCTCATCCCAAAATTCGATACCACGCTGTGGAGAACCTCTGTCGGAATGTCGACGATTTGACAAACAATTGATGATTTCAGCTCCTCCAAAGTCTTTGGGCTGCTCTGGTAAACTCTACGTTTGAGGTATCCCCACAAAAAGAAGTCACACGGGTTGAAATCAGGCGAATAGGGCCAATCAATGCCGCTTCCATAGTGCTTCCGATAGTCCAAACCAATGACATTCTCTCCAAACTGATGTTAAACAAATGGCGTGAGTAGTATAGTATGTCAGAAAATTTTAATCAAATTCTATTCATTCGTTTCGGAGAAACTGTAAGTTAATGTTAGTAGGTACTTTTTGGGCCACCCTGTATCTTATATATTTTCCACTTTCTGTAAAATTTGCTTGGCTACTTTCTCAGTGTCAAGGTATTTTCTTCAACCTTTTTCCGTACCTGCCTCTGACAGGGAGGGAGCGGAGGGTGGGAAGAAAGTATTATACTTTTCTATCCCGTTTTCTACTATTGCTAGAACACTCGAAAGAACAGTGAACTTGTTTAATAACAGGAACCTCCCAGAGTAGACCGGAAGGTCTTTGAGGCTTCCTCTTGTCCTTGTAACTCCTTGTAACTCTCCCCATATATATATATATATATATATATATATATGACTTTCACAATTAAACACGTGAAATGACTAATGATGCAAACCCACAAGGAAAAAGAAAAATGATTGCAAGGCCTTTCTGAAAACACGAAAGGCCTTGGAATCATTTTTCTTTTTCCTTGTGAGTTTGCATCATATATAAACCTTTGGTTTGCTTCCGCCCGAATTGCTCATTCTGACGAAGGTCAAGCTTTTCACTCCACCTTAGACCTACAGTTTAATGTGGAATCCGAAGCATGCCCCACCAGCAGCCCAGTGTTTTAACCACTAGGCTACCCTGGGTGCCCATTTATCTACCAACCACTTTCTTTATTGTGTGGAAGGATGAACAGCTGGGTTTTGCTGCGCGCCGCTTGCCGTCACCGAGTCTCGATCCCGGGGCCGATGGATTCATAGTCAACGACCTTAACCACTACACCACCGAAGCGGTATAATATATATATATATATAATATATATTATATATATATATATATATATATATAACTTTTATATATATATATATATATATATATATATATATATTAATCCCTTCGTCTATGGCCTTGGACGGTTCGAGGTTGACAGGGTGGCAGCAACGGATTTGTTACCTTGCAGTAGCTGGTACCATGTAAGGAATCATGGTAGTTTCTCTTATTAATATTACTCTCCGATTTCTTCTTCTTGGGAATCGGAGGATTCTGTGAAACTTACTAAATTTTCTAAGTGTTCTCCGATTCTTCTTGTAGCGTCTCGGGAAATTATTTTCCTCTATTTTAAGACTAAGTTCTCTGAAGAAAGCAAGGCTCGAAGGAGAAGACAAAGCTATTCTCTTACTGTAGTTTACTGCTAAAATGTTATAGGTGATGTTCAGCCTCTAAATCAGATCAGACAGAATCAGAATAACAATTTGAAAAGTTATTTAACTTTATATACTCAATTTTTTGGTGACATCATTATTATTTAATGTTGACCTGTTTTGTTTTTTATTTTCAATAGGCTGAATTATTTTCTGAAATATTTGAAGATAAGGTAAATATTTTAGCTGTGGCAATGTCTAGAGAGATAAGCAAGATATTTGAAGATGAAGCAATATTTTTATTTTAAACCGCATATTGACAGATCTGATGTTATCATGAGCTGCCGAGTTAACTAAAAATAGAAATTGAAATATGCATTTTATTATGAATTACAATTAAACATGCATATGAGCAAAAATTAAATGCTTAAATTTAAAATTAAGTGTTAAGCAAGACATGACTTCATCTTTTACAAAGAAGAGAGAATGTATAAAGAAAATTAACATTGCGGAATTTAACAAGATTACATTATTAAGTTAAATCTAAAATAATGATTAAGGAATTTAAAAAGAAATAATTCATCAATTATTCAGCAAAAATAATATAGAAAGGAAATAAAAAGATTAACCGAACTTGCATTTCATATACAATCAGCGTTACGCGAGTTTGGACTCTATATGCAAAAACGAATATAAGAATATAAGAATATATGAATATAAGAATTATTCAGTGTTAATCTTTACATAGCGCAAAAGTCGCGCATCATAGGAATTTTCAGTGTTGAGTGTTGACTATAATATATATTTTTTTTCTTTTAGATAGGGGATGACTACGAAATTAACGATAGACGAGAGGGTGAGTTTGGTTTCAACGCATGGAATACCAGGTACTACAAATCGATGAATCAGTACAGAATTTAAATTCTGTACAGATTCATCGATTTGCTGTACCTGGTATTCCATACATTAAAACCAAGCTCACCCTCTCGTCTATTGTTAATTTCGCAGCCATCCCCTACCTAAAAGAAAAAAAATATATTATAGTCAACACTGAAAATTCCTATGATGCACGACTTTTTGTCACCCTGTATATACAGTATATATACTGACAAAAGTTTTTATGTAATTTTATACAAATTTTTTCACATCACTGTGTGTGTGTGTGTATATATACACACACACACACACACACATATATATATATATATAATATATATTATATATATATATATATATATATATATATATATATATATATATACACACAGTGATTTAAAAATTTCTTATACTCGTATGTTGTCACCTAAAAATTACGTAAAATTACTTAAAAAATTACGTGTAAAATTACGTAAAAACTTTAGTAGGTGTTAACAGCCATATTAAGATGTAAATTACAACCAATAACACTTTAAAGGAAATCACGACAAATTATTAATAGTAATTAATTAAGAGAAAATTAATTGTAATTTCTCTTTAAACTAAAAGACTTTCGAAAAGGTGAATTCCGGTGTAAAATTATGCACTTCACTCCCTTGTCCAGAACCCCCCTCCCCCACAAATATTCCCTGAAAAAAACATAAAGAGGCCCCCCCCCCCCCCCTAAAAAAAATCTCGAAACAGAAAATTAAAATTGAGAACCATATTTTAAAAAAAAAATTAAAAATACAGGGTGTACACAAATTAACTTTACAACTTCTCTCTCTCTCTCAAATAAAAATATTAGGAAACGAGGTACACATACCGTTTTTGCGCTATCTGTGAGAGACCGTAATAAAGTTTAACATAACCTCAAACACATTCAATATGGACACCATTTGTCACACGATTAAGACGTCCAAATGGTATTCTATCTCCATCCATGTACGCTGCAACATTTCAACGTCAACTCTTGCAATAGCAGCAGCAATTCTGGTCTTTAAATCGTCGATGTTGACCACTGGAGTTGTGTACACGCAGTCTTTTACATAACTCCATAGAAAAAAAAGTCACAGGGTGTTATGTCTGGTGATCTGGCCGGCCAAGAGATGGGGCCCCCCCAGGGCCAATCCACCGATTTGGGAAATGCATGTTAAAGGAATTTCGTACCAATTTTGCAATTTGTGTACACCTTGTGGAATAATCTGACATCTGATAACTACCACGTGAAACTATATTACTTTTTCTCACAGATGGCGTAAAAACGGTATGTGTACCTCGTTTTCTAATATTTTTATTTGAGAAAGAAGTTGTAAAGATAATTTGTGTACACCCTGTACTTTTAAAAAAAAAGAAGTCTTCAAATCTATTATAATGTTCCGACCTTCTATAAAGTCTATCTTAATATTCTTCTCTTATCGTCGCTTATTGAGTCTTTTGAAAACAAGTTACGTCCAGATAAGTTTTAATTCTTTTCATAATCTTAGAAAAACTTTCCAATACATTATGGGAGATTAGTGACAATTTTTTCTTAGCTAATAACATATAAGCAACCTAAGGTAATATATAATTAGTTAATCCTTTAAAATTTATATATGTATATGATACACACAGACCATGCATGGAACAAGGAACTCTTCTGGGAAAATTAAATCCACTATAGTCCGAATAAGTAATGGTAAATGACAAACACGATAGTTTTTATCTTTTTCATGATGTTAGCCCCCGACGTGGGTAACGGGTCACTCGCAAAGAGGTTCCAAAAATATAGCTTCCCTCACCAGCTATCTGCGAAGCAGACAGGATCCAGCTTTGGGACAGGATCTAGGGGTTACAGCTACACCTAGCCTATTATATTCAGAACCTCAATATAAGAAAAGACTCGTTGCATTCACGTCGGATTGAATACATCAAAGAAAAAGGGCCAACACCCAAAACTTAAACCTCAACTGGCAAAATTGAGCATCCACTTTTCAAGGAACACAACATGTCCGTTTCATGATGGGAGTGAACTCAGAATGGTCCCCTGAGGTTTTTTCGTGATACACACAGACCGTGCAGAAGAGTTCCTTGTTCTATGCACGGTCTGTGTGTATCATGAAAAAACCTCAGGGGACCATTCTGAGTTCAATTCCATATATACAGTATATATATATATATATATATATATATATTATATATATATATATATATATATATATATAAAGGCTATAAAGTGGAAATCACTATATTTTATATTATTCCAAATATTAAAAGTAGGCAAATAATATAATTTTTGATAAAGCCATCATACGCTCCATTTCCACGGAGGAATCACCTTATTATATATACTTCCTTTCACGCAACACGAAACCATCAGCGATTCTGCGAGCCCAAGTTTATAATACCAAGTATCATCATTATATATTACAAAACAAATATTAACTTTAGAACCCCATTATAGGAAGCCATAAAAACTTAAGCACGTATTATGAGCTCCGAAAGCGCTCATTATAATACAATCGTGATCAATTCATTAGTTTTGGCAGAAGTTGAAGTAATAACGGTCTTTGAGGGTTGAAACAGGAGCAAATTCCATCCGTAATTTCTGACTTATTGTCACGATTTATTTGAGAAATTTCTTTAATATAATTTATCTTGACTCACTTCACTTTGTTCATGATGGAGAGTCCTAAATATATACCCATAAAAACCATAACGGAGTATTATATATATATATATATATATATATATATATATATATATATATATAATATATATATATATACAGGGTGGGCGGAAAGTAGCTCCCTAATTTAAATTACATATAAATTATGTATAAATTGTGATTGTATTGTTATATTGTTATGGTGTGTTCTCTAAAGTGGTACAATTGTAACGGTAATCTTTTTTTCTCTAAATTGTTCTCTTTGTGTTCTCTAAAGTGGTACAATTGTAACGTTCATTTTTTTTTTCATTTCGGATTGAAGGGTAACATGGCTGAGCGTTTAACATTGCAGGAGCGTGCCCAGTTGGCGGCACGGTACGAAGTTTGGCAATCTGTCGTTCGAGTTCAAAGATGGTGGCGGGCCATTCACGGACCACGTGCCCAAGTGGACCCGAAAACAATCAAGAACTGCCACTCGAAGCTCATGACCACGGGGTCTGTGGCAGATGTTCGAAGATGTGGTCGCCCTTCGACATCCAGGGCCCAGGAGACGGTGCAGGCAGTTCAGGAAATGTTCGCACGGAGTCCACGAAAGTCAACTCGCCAGGCAGCTCGGGAAAGTGGACTCTCCCGCTACTCAGTGCGAACTGTGCTGAAGAAGGAGCTGAACTGGCGTGCGTGGAAGCCGCATTACTGCCAATCTCTCTCGGACGAGGAATGCGACATTCGCATGGAGTTCGGGGAAATCATGCTGGCTTGGCATGAAGACTGGCCCCATCTCTTCCGCAACATCCTCTGGAGCGACGAGGCGGTGTTCCACGTCGGAGGCTTTGTCAACCGCCACAATTGCCACTACTGGGCAGGAGAGGATCCCATGGTTACCGCTGAAAAACGGCAGAATCGGTTCAGTGTAACGGTGTGGTGTGGTATGACCTCAGATCAGGTTGTGGGCCCGTTCCTTCTGCGCAACACCATGAATGCTGAGCGGTACCTTGCTATGTTGCGAAACGAGGTATGGCCGGTTGTCAGCACATGGGAGAACATCGACGATCTGATATTTATGCAAGATGGCGCCCCTCCGCACTTCGCTCTTGTTGTCCGTGAGTGGCTGGATGCCCACTTCCCTGGGCGTTGGATGGATCGTCGTGGTCCACATCAATGGCCAGCCAGGAGCCCCGACTTGACACCGTGCGACTTCTTTCTTTGGGGGTGGGTAAAGGAAGAAGTCTACCGCACCAAACCGAGGACATTGGAAGAACTGGAGGACCGAATTCGGGAAGTCATGTCCTCCATCCCGCCGGAGTTCCTGCTAAAGTCAGTGGACGCCATTCCTGGGCGGCTCCAGAAGCTGGTGGAAAGAGTTGGAGCCCACATTGAATTTTAGAGAAAACCTACCATGTATGCCTACCTTTTCATATTATTTCTTCTGAAATAAATGGATAATATACGTATTTTTTTACCAATTCAAAATAGGGAGCTCCTTTCCGCCCACCCTGTATATATCCTGGTCTTAATAAAATAGACACTAAACATAGGAGACAAAAATGATATATTCTAATTTAACGTAATGTAAACCCTCATCTATTACGTTCGTTGAAGATGTTTCTAATTGCTAAATCAATCTATTTTCAGGTTTGACAAAGCCTAGAAGAGTTAATTCTAAAAATTTGTCAAATTTCGTTAGAGGGAGGATTGTTGGGTAGTCTAATGCTGGGTAGAGTCAACGCCATATATCGAAGCATTTTGATATTCCGCTGTCGACAATCAACCGAATTATAATGAAGTTTAATACTAGTGGTTAAAACCACGAGTGAACAGGGAACAAGGCACCCAAAACCAACCCAGAGGATCCTCAGTGTTTTAAAAAGAGACATCGAAAGGAATCCTCGACACTCAATATCTGAGGTGGTACAAACACACCAAGTGTCGGAAAAAACTGTCCAGCGTTTTTTCCGAAAAACTGTCGAGCAGCACGAAGGAAACTCCTGTTGATACCAAAGAATATTTCACGCAGAAAGAAGTGGATAGAGGAAAGAGCAGAACATCCTCAAGACTTTTGGAACAGTGTCATCTTTTCAGATGAGTCCAGGTTCTGTCAGTTTTCTGATAGTGGTCGTGTATGTGTGTGGAGACGTCCAGAAAAAGAATTTTCACTGCGGTTTCTTCAAGTGACAACAAAACATGGAGTGATTTCAGTTATGATGTAGGGTGCTTTTTGAGTTGGTGGACGCTCTGCTCTCATAGCTTGTGAAGGGATGGTCAATTCACAGAAATACATTGTTATTTTAAAGAAAGTACTCCTACCAATTTATTCAAATGGGGCAACTATCAAAAGAAACCAGAAATTTTATGGAAGACGGAGCCGTTGTTCACACTGCCCCTGCCACGCAAAAGTGGCACGTTGAAAATGGCATCTCCCGCCTCCCATGGCTTGGACAATCGCCTGATATGAATCCGATAAAGCACGTTTGGGGTGTACTTGGAAGAACACTGAAGAAACTGCAGCAGAAACCAGCTACAAAAGCAGATTTACTTAGAAATATTGAGAATGAGTGTGAAAAATTTAATCATGTGGACAATGATAACCTAATCAAAAGTATGCCGAATCGAATTCTTGCACTGAAAAAAAGCTGGTGGCAAATCTACAAAATACTAATAAATGTTTTGAACAACGTTTACTCTTCTCTTACCTTTAGAAATCACGTAAATAGGTTAATGTCACAAAATTTGAATATCTATTCTAAAGTGACCAGGCTGTGTGTGTGTGTGTGTGTGTGTGTATATATATATATAATATATATATATATATATATATATATATAATATATATATATATATATATATATATATTATATATCATATTATATATATATATATATATGATAATAATAAATAATTAGAATTAGATAGTTTTTTCTAATTAAACCTAGCCAAGAACCTCTCCAACAACTATACTTCTTTTCCTCCTCTTTTCCATTACAACAGCTCAGTTGCCGTCTCTTCTCCTGATAAAACTGAACTCTTCATTCAAACTTTCGCCTTCAACTCAACCCTGAACGATTCCGGTGTTGTTTCTCCATCGTCTCCTCCCTTTGACTTAATTATGTCTGAAACTAGAATCTCTTCCAAAGGTGTTTTTTTCTGTCGTATCTGGACTCAACTCTGGGAAGGCATAGGGTCTTGATGGTGTAAGTTAAATAACTCCAAAATCACATCTGATTTCATGTTAAAGTGCCACGGAACTAACTTTGAAACAGTGCCAACCAGTGTCAGAATTATTTAGATGGTTGTTACATATTTTTCTGTGGATGGTTAGCGAAGTTAAGAAAAAAAAAAGAGTAAAGTTTTGTCACTAATTCATATTTATTCGTAGTTGGTTTAAGTTTCATTTATATATATATATATATATATATATATATATATATATATATATATATATATGTGTGTGTGTGTGTGGTGTGTGTATATATATATATATATATATATATATATATATATATATATATATGTATGTATGTATATATATATATATATATATATATATATATATATATATATATATAATATATATATATATATATATATATATATATATATATCGGGTGGGCAAATGGGCAAAAAAAAAGGGAGACCTCTAACTTTGGCTGTAAAATCCAAAGTTATAGTCAGATTTCAATATTTTTTTCACACCCCACAACTAAGTAAATTTCCTATAAGGTGAGCGGATTTCAAAGAAAACTAATGAAAATTAGGGATTTATTGAACATTTCTTTATGCCACTGGAAATTCTCCATTTACATTACTACTGCATTGTCGGGTCGGCAAAAAAAAAGAGAGAACTTTTAAAGCCTTCATATCTCGGCAAATACGGTACATAGAACCATGAAATTTTAGTTTGTTAGTACCAGGTAATTTTATGGTTTGTATGCCATCTTTTAGCATTTTAGCTGAGAAAGTGGATTTATGGCGAATATTCCAGAAAAATCTTGCTAATCATAGGGTCAAGTTGATAATTAAAGCGATTTTAATTAACGTAAGCCAACTGCAGGAGGTTTGGACAAGCTTCTCAAGAAAATCGATAAAACGGGAGATATCAAAAGAATACCAGGTAGCGGCATTAAATTTGGCCACCAAACAGTCCTGATTTAAATCCTGTCGATTACGGCCTTTGGGAAAATTTGTCACAGAGAATTTATCGGGTCAAAGTAAGAAATGTCGCTCATTTACGACAGCTTCTTCTGGAAAAATGGGATGAGCTACCACAAGAACAAATCAATAAAGCCATAGATGAGTTCCGTCCTAGACTGAAAAAGGTTGTAGAAGTTCCTGGTAAATATATCGAGCAGTTTTTTTGACATCAAAGTAGCACCATATGTGAGTACTTTGTAAATTTTTATCTGCACATACAATGCAGTAGTAGTGTAAATGGAGAGAATTTCCAGTGGCATAAAGAAATGTTCAATAAATCCGTAATTTTCATTAGTTTCCCTTAAAATCCACTCACCGTATAGGAAATTTACTTAGTTGTCGGGTGTGAAAAAAATATTGAAATCTGACCATAACTTTGGAGTTTTTGCCTACCCTATATATATATATATATATATATATATAAATAAATTATTTCATTCAGTAAAAAATTTACTGAAAATAAATAGAGCAAGAAAAGACATGTTTTTGGAATATTTATAAAGCTTTTCACCCAAATTACTCGTCTTTGCACAACTGTAATCTTGCGGGCACTAATCGACAAACTCGTTGGTATAACTGTCCTGTCATTCTCCGCATTACGGCAACAACAGTATCCTTCAATACTGGAATGTCAGGTGTTTTATCAAATACATCGCCTTTGATCGTATCCCATAAAAAAGTCAGTCGTTTTTCAATCCGGAGACCGTACTGGCTAATCAGTTGGCCCACTCCTCTCGACCCATCGATCAAGAATCTTTGTTTCGAGCGTGATAAATAATGCATGGGTAATGCAGGGGCCAGCGCCCCATCGTGATCGAAGATGAATTCTTCTAAATTCTGAATATCGAGTTCTGTAAAGTAGATGCAACCGCGACGTAACACTAGGGCCCGTCAAACGAATTTCTTTACTTTTGTCGCACTATATATATATACCTTTGTTAACCTTTGTTTTGTTTCCCCCGAATTGTTCATTCTGACGAAGGTCAAGTTTGTCACTCCACCTTAAACTTACATTTTAACGTGGAATCCGAACGACGCCCCACCAGCAGCCCAGCGTTTTAACCACTAGGCTACCCAGGGTACCCATTTATCTACCAACCAATTTCTTTATTGTGTGGAAGGATGAACAGTTGGGTTTTGCTGCGTGCCGCCTGCCGTCACCGATGGATTTGTAGTCAGCGACGCTAATCACTACGCCACCAATATATATATATATATATATATATACAACATCTCTTTCTGATACAAACATTTCATATGACTTTTTACTCTCTCGAATGGACAAAATGAGCTGAAAATTAAAATTTCTTATACGACTCTATAGAATTTAGAATTAATATCTTTAGTAATAAACATTGTCTATATTAATTAATTCAGGGTCTTTGAAACCTCATAGTTATTGTTTCGAATGGTATATATATATATATATATATATATCTCCATTTATCGTAGCTATAATACTTATTAACTGTAATTAATACTGTATGTTTTGCTTTATAGTTACTGTTCCTCATTCTAAATGAAACCAAATTATTAGTCGTGTGTCAATATATAGTTGTTCATCAATTATATTCAATACAGAACATGGAACATCTCATTAATAGCTTTTCTTCAGTTACATTCAGTATAGAACGTAGACCCTATCATCAGCTTCTAGCAATTACTTAAAAACTAAGTCTGGAAATATGTTATTTGAAGTAATTGACTGTAAATTAAGAATAGAAATTGCATCAAAATTAAAAGAATAATTTTGTTATTATTTTGCCCCTTCAATTTTTTAATCTCGGGAATTAAAAGGAAAAAGTGTACATTATAAATTAAAAGGTATAATTTAATTTCGAAGGATTGTGCAATTATACATAGCGCTCCAGATCATCAAATTTAGTTTTTGCTTTTTTTTTTTATCTGTATATTGTTTAGAATTTTTCTTTTTTTATGTTCTAGTTTGAATGGAGCAATTCTCTCTCTCTCTCTCTCTCTCTCTCTCTCTCTCTCTCTCTCTCTCTCTGTATATATATATATATATATGTATGGGTGGAGCGGTGCTTTGTCAAGACACTGCCAAAAACGGTGAAGCTTTTGTTCTTTGTAATTTAATTTATTAACACGTATATCAAAAACATTGCTATACATACATATATATATATATATATATATATATATATATATATATATAAAATTAAATCAGTGTATGTAGTTTTATTCAATTAGTGCTTAAACGTTGTTACACTTGATTCCTGATTCATTTTTCATTCTAACTGAATTCCTTCAACGAATTAGATTTAATCAAAATGCTTTGATTCAGTTATGTAGCGAAATTTTGCCTGTTAATTCTATCCTTCTTCATTTGTTCATGACTGTGTTTACATTTTTTGCTATTATATACCTTAAGGACAATAACAAAAGTATATGTATAGAGTTCAAGAGAAAAATGAACAGATATACAAATATAGAATCTAAATTTAGCCTTTCCGAGGGTAAATTGACATGGTAACCATTCATTTGGTTTAATATTTTTCAATGTAATGTCAGTGTCCATACGAGAAGATGGTAACGGAGTGTATGTAATATTACGTAAGCGATCTGTACTTTGTTATTTTTATACATTTGAGATGAACCATTATAACAATTTATCTTTGTTTAGACTAAGTAATGGGAACAACACCCGTACTGCTTCAATTTACCGCATGCCTGCTGCTATCTAATTAGGTTTGTCTAGATTCAAGATAGAATCACTCCCGATTATAAATATAGCACGGTAAGGTGAAATGCAGTCTGAGGATAATAAAAAAAAAAAAAAAAAATTCCTCCCAGACGCGGGGGAAGAGGTGGGAGGGGGGGACTTAAAAGTTAACATTGAAATAATTCTTAACAAGATTGTAATAATTTTCCACCTCACTTCGTATTAATTCGATTAATTTAAAAAAATAATAATTAAAGTCTACAATTATTAATTATTGGTTGAAAAATCTCATTGTTATATAGGAGTAATTTCCTGAAGTCCAAAATCATACTAAATTTCTTTGAACATACTTTCAATGAAAAAATAACTATTGGGTGTTGTATATATATATATATATATATATATATATATATATATATATATATATATATATATATATATATATATATATACCGTATATAGATCGTTCAGAATTTATATTTCTATCAAACTGTAAGAATGACCTTTCATTAAAAAGGGATTTGTTATTGTAAAAAGCTTTCGTTATACAGAATTGAACCATTGATTTATTGACTTTATCCTTTCATTAGACTCTGATACTAGCCTCCCTTCTGATACGAAATTAACAATGATCATTAATTTAAAATTATTTATCTATTTATCTATCCGCTTGGGTAGCCTAGTGGTTAAGGCTCTAAGCTGCTGCTGATCGGAACGTCGTGAGATCGAGTCCGGGCAAGTACTTTGTAATTTCAGACTTCCTCAGTGGATCGTGGTTGGGATTCGCTGTAAGAAGTATCATAGATCTAACTAAGGACTAATGTGGGGCGAAAAACTTGACCTTTATCAAAATGAACAATTCGGGCCGAAACTAAGGCTCTCTCTCTCTCTCTCTCTATATATATATATATATATATATATATATATATGTGCGTGTGTGTGTGTGTGTGTGTGTGTGTATGTGTGAAAAAGGGAGTATTAACTGACGTCTGTAAATTGGAAACTCGTCACTCTTCTTTTAAAGGACTCTGAAACATTTTCGGTACTGAAATGTTTTTCCGATGTTTCAAACCATTAAAATATCTTCCCCCCATCCCCAAACTCCCCCCTCCCCCCTCAAAAAGGAAAAAAAAAGTCTCGAAACCCCGAAAAGAACATAAAGGACAAAGAATTTATGGATTCTCATGAATCAAAACCTAAAAGAGATTTTATGTCCGCTTATTACCTCGTAGATTTAGATTCTCTCTAACCTCCATTGCATTTACTTCAATATAAATAACCTCCATTGCATTTACTTCAATATAAATAATAACCTCCATTGCATTTACTTCAATATAAATAATAGTTTATATATATATATTATATGCAGTATTTGAATAGCTTCATGAACGGATCTATGAGTATATTATCTGTATGTAAATTTACCATTGGCCGTGACTCAGTGGATAACGCCGCTTACCTCCTTTATAAGCGAGCTGGTGCTGGTTACAATAATAATAGAGTTAGCGCAATGGGCAACAATAGTTGGTATGAACGCCGTGCCAGTTTCTGACCCTCGTCACTCATCATTATTACACTGATAAAACGAATGTGCCAAGCGCTTTCAAGTGGAAGTACCTAAATAGGTTTTTTTTATATATAAGTTTAACGTTCCATTGGAGGTTTGTTAGAGGTATGCTAGTTCGGGACTCTTTCTTTTTTTATTTATGACAAGGCTTTCATGGAAGCGCCACCACGCATAGCGTATGAAGCGCCGAAGGTGTGGGGTAACGCTGGTCTACCCAGACGCTTGTGTGAATGGATATGTACGCCTTGTTTTCTGCCTTTTCACCCCAAATCGTTGGGAAATGAGATTTTTAAAAATGTATGTACGAATGTATGTTAACGTTCCGAATGATACTGTTCCTAACATTGATCATATAAACTCCCTTTTTGGTACATAGGGTTAAAAAAAGAGTGACAGTAAGTTCTTTGTTAATGTTTATGCGGTCCTCAGTTTGGAACCTGATTCTGAGAGGAACCTTTCCTTAAAACACACACACACACACACACACACACACACACACATATATATATATATATATATATATATATACACACTCCAATTAAAACCAAATTGAATTGTTTATTGGAGTATGAAGGTACGAAACATGCTCGTACATGCAATATTCCTTTCGCTATACTATTTTTAAAGTTTTTTTCCCTATACTAACCTTTAACACTCTTTCCGCGACAGTTAAATAACATGACGCATTTTCTTGAGATATTATACTTTATTCTATTACATTATTACAATAATTTGTATTTTCCACCTTGGGATACGTCGTGGCCAATAATCGTAACACCGATTTCCAGAGATCAGCGAAGTTAAGCGACATTGGGTCTGGGTAGTAGTTGGATGGGAGACCGTCCTCCGCCCTCACTTTATGTAGCGACCCGTGGTTCGGATCCCACGTAAAGCTGTAGGTCCCCTCCGTTATATGACCTTAAACGTTGCGAAGGAGGTTAAGCAACCCCCAATAAACCTAAGTTTGTTTTCCACCTTACGAGACGTCGCTATATTTGGTTAAGTATCATACGAATCAACATTTAAAATGACGCCATTTTGTTTTAATTATTTGTAATACAAAATGCTCAGTTATATGTAAGTCTCCATTTGAAGGTGAAGTTAGACAGTGACCAGTGATTAGTTTCATTTAAATGTAAGTTAAGTCTATAAATTATATGTTAACATACAATTATTAGCGAATAGTGATTATTTTTAGTTAAATATAGATTAGGTCTATGAGCTATATGTTCATATGCAGTTATTAGTGAATACTGATTATTATTTTAAATATAGGTTAGGTCTATAATCTATATAATACGTTAACATATAGTATTAAGCATATTAATGCACTTAGAATTAGTACGAATTTAGTCTGTCGTTTTTAAAGTCTTCTATATACTTGTTAAAATATATGATTTCAATTTCCTATAAGATTGCATAGTATATTGCAAAAACTTTTGAATTTTTAAACAGGTCAAATGATTGGTACAAATGTTAGAGGTAGTCAGCCAACGAACAGTAATTTCAGTAAGATTGCGCAGTTCATACCCTTCAATTAGCTATTTATGCATGACTTCTTAAAGATGTAAACTCAATACCTGTATAATTCCGTATGCAAAACTTATGACAAATAAGCCTCGTGCTCGACACAAGGAATTCATTTTGAACTGAATGCTTAAAATACTCTTTCTATCGAAGGTGAGGCTCAATGGAGGTCTCTGTATACTTAATGCTAAAATCAGTATGGTCACTAAGATCAACTGTACAAGAATTGACTGAGGCTGATGCAGCCATATCCCTCACTGAAAGTAAATGGTCCACAATGACTCAGTTGTTGAAGGTTTTAGAGTCAGTATACGAAGCACCTAAATTACTTCATAAAGAGGACTTGCTGGGAGGTAAGCTGGGCACTGTTTGTTTATAATCAATCCTTAATTTTCATTAACTTTTACTTAAGAACCCATGAACTTGAACTTCAAACTCAGAGCTTAGAACCTAATATGCTCTAGCGAGGTTCTTGAACCTCGAAAATGGAGGTGTAAATAGGTAGACGTGTGTGACCGCCAGTGTAATAAAATAGTGTTTTTAATACATACATACAGTGTGTTTGTGTGTATATATATATATAATTATATATATATATATATATATATATTATATATATATATATATATATATATATTATAATATATATATATATTTGCGCGGAATATTCTCCTATACAAGCGTCGTTCTTTACGTTAATTATACTGCGTGTTTGCCGTTAAAATGTATATAATGTACGGCATGCGGGAGGTGCCCCCTTGGGGCATTGGTTTCTACGCGTATGTAGGAGAATTACGGCATTTGATCGAGTGAGGCCCATGGTGTAATGGTTATCATATCTGACCGGCAATCGGAAGATCCCGGGTTCGATTCCCTGGTGGTTACCTCATTTTTCATTTGTTTCGTTCTCCCTCCTCATCTTGCGCGGAATATTCTCCTATACAAGCGTCGTTCTTTACGTTAATTATACTGCGTGTTTGCAGTTAAAATGTGTGTATATATATATATATGTATATATATATAATATATATATATTTTATTAATTCTTTATTAATAATTTTTATTTGTATATTTATTAATTCCTTAATTTCATTCGACTATCTACAGGGAGACTTTGCAATTTTGCAAAAAATGGCAATGAAGTTTCGTCAAAATTCATCAGATTTGATGGTCTATTATTATGAATTTAGTTTGATCCACGGTATTGTAATTTACTGTAAAAAAAAAGTATGAAAATAAAGAACTGTAAAAAAATGGGGTGAGGGGGTGCGAGGGGGGTTGAAAACATTATTCCTATTTTTCCTCAGTTTATCACACCCTTCATTCATTTATTGGAATTCAAGTTCTGAACATAATCTTTATAGCCAGAAGGAATTATGATAAGTATATGCAAAATATCACACTTAGGAATACGTATGTCTGTCCACATTAAACATTTATAACTAAATATAATTCGCAAGATGGGATAAACGAGCCATAGTTATCGTAAAGTCTGTGTTACTTTATTCTTAGGTATAGGTATAAAAACTAGTTTAGTCTGGTTATAACAACATAGGTATAAAAACTAGTTTAGTCTGGTTATAACAACATAGGTATAAAAACTAGTTTAGTCTGGTTATAACGGCATAGATATAGGTATAGAAATAATTTGTTCAGAGGTATGAAATAGATAAAGGTACAGAAGTGTATTTCTAAACAGATATAAAAATATATTCTGGTACTTATCCCTGCTTTCAACACATTTTTATACACTTTATATACTTTTTGTACTTTTTTATACTGATTCCTCACCGCAATTATATTCGTGTATATGGAATAATGAAGCCTACCATTTTTATCTAAAATCTTTATCTGCACACAATCTGTATTTTTTGTAAATACAATTACACACACACACACACATATATATATATACTAGCTAAAATGGGCCCTACGGGCCCATTTAGCTACGCCCGTGGTGCTGGGGCCTTTGGCCTCAGTAATTGGGGAGCCGCAGGCCCCCCCCAGTTACCGGGGAGTCAATTATTCAGTCAATAAAACTATAGAAAAGAATGCAGCCATAAAAATCTTAAGCTTCACAAATCTTGATACAATAAAGTAGACTTTTTGAAAGCCGTAAAAATATTTAGTCTGAAATGGTTGCAGCACCAGTATGAAAGTGCATAAAAAGAACTCATTTGGTAAATTTTTGAACTTAGCCGCAGATTAAATTTCGGCTTAAAGTTGAACGCAAAAGCAAATATTTTTTACACTTTTTAAAATTATAATTAAAAGTAGAATTCATTACGCCTTTTTCTAATGCATTAAAATACAAATATCGCCCATATATATCAAGAATCTTCTCTTTTCGAGCGTGACAGACTGACAGACATTCCTGGGTGTTTATAGTATTAATACGCTCCTCCACCAAGCCAGACCTAGAGGCGGGGCCACCAGCTTGACCTCCGTTGAAGAGAGACGAACGCACGAAACAGCAACAAGGTAGCAAGGTGTGTATATATATATATATATATATATATATATATATATATATATATATATATATATATACAGAGTGTCCGAGAATTATCTGTACAATTTTTGGCTGTTATTAAAAGTCAACCATGAAGTGTAGAAATTCCAGTGTTGTCCCATTTTACAGAGAATCTCATTAAGTTTTTTCTGATACCACGTTTTGACAAGTTTTTTAGAAATGTACGCGGGTGACAGACATTGATGATTTAAAAGCAAGAATCACAGCTGCTATTGAGCGAATTGATGTGGATATGCTGCAACGTACATGGCAACATTTGGAGTATCGATTGGATGTTTTGCGAATCACTAATGGTGCACATATCGAATGTTTGTAACAACGTTACTTTAATAAAAGAAACTTTTGAAAATACAGATTCTAAATAATCTTGTTTAAGAATTTTACGTGTGTTATCAAGAATTTATTAAAAGATGAAATTGTACAGATAATGTTCGGACACACTGGAATTTCTAAAAAAAACTTGTCAAAACTTGGTATCAGAAAAAACTTAATGAGATTCTCTGTAAAATGGGACAACACTGGAATTTCTACACTTCATGGTTGACTTTTAATAACAGCTAAAAATTGTACAGATAATTCTCGGACACCCTGTATATATATATATATATATATATATATATATATGTATATATATATATATATATATATATATATATATATATATATATATATATATATATATATATATATATATATATATATATTATAAGGTTAAAAAGCCAAGTATGTTTATGAAGCCTCCGGACTCAGTTTTCAGTAGCATATGTTCGTTAAAACAAAGCTCCGTGAGACTAATTAAATTATGATTATAAATAATTACGTAAGATATAAGTAATTTGATAAGACAAAACTAAAATTAACTAAAACGAAACGTCCTAAAATCTAATTTGAAGCATTTATATATATAAACACGATGTCCTTAAGCTTAGACGCTATTATGTTCAATGTTGTTTGAATTTTTTTTTATGAACTCAATGTATTACTGGGATTTATAAGTTTGGTGTTTTATCTTGCGTGTAAGTATTTTTAAAATACCATTGTTATGTGGAAAAAAGTTCTCCGAAAGGAGATATATCGTAGTTCTAAAAGGGACTCTAAAAATTTTTAAAAAAATAGCAATCTTTGTTTTTTATTTTTTTTATTTTAATATTTAATTGCTTTTGGAGAAAATAACAAAATTTTGAAGCTAAAACCCCCAAATTACTAATTAGTAATTTTGGGGCTTATCTTGAATTCTTTTTCGACGAAATTTTTTTCGGAACTAGAATTGATAGTTCAAATACTAAGATTTGGGACACTTGAAAGAATTAATTAGTCGATTGTATTCCATTTATTCCATTTATTTCATTCACGAACAATAAATATTACTGATTAATACCATTTACTTTATTACAGGGTGACCACAAAGTCCCTTTGCCTGAAAAACAACAGATAATGCTGTAATTTCACTGCAAAGGGACTTTATAGCCACTCTGTACTCAACTGTCAAGAATTTGATATATGCTCGACAAGTAGTAAACTTAAGGGCTACGTCATAGCCACGTCGCAGCACCTCTTCCAGTCAGTGAGGTTAAGCAACGTTTA
>JAJOZX010003782.1:327500-367500 GCA_023014485.1 Bathynomus jamesi | reverse complement strand
AGTATTTTTTTTTAATTTGTATGATTATAATTAAAAGTATTTTAATTTTAATTTTAATTTTAAATCATGGTTTTTGGAAGAATACATACACTGACAAAGCTACATGGTTTCACTAACCAGTTTAAATGGCTATTCCAACCATTTAGTTTGTTACCAAAAAAAATAACTATGGTTAATGGAAGATTTACTAAATGGTTGAATTAACCAATCCGATCGATTAACAAATATTTAATTATGTATTATGGCTTGTAACAAAGAATTTTCCTCTGTAAAAGCATCACAAAGTCCGATATAAAACGCCATCTTGGAACTTGACGAGGCGCGTGACTAAATGTTTATGGACTGAGGTAAATTTCTCTGAAAAACATTATTGTCTACATCCTACTTTAAATACGGTTACATTATACACTGTAAGGTCCATAAATTTAAAGTCTGGACATTAATATCGCATAAAATTGGTTCCTAAATGACCGTATATGCCATTCTTTCTTCAGATGATAAATTCTGAAGTCAAACATGTTCAACTCAACCCTAAAAGTTTTCATTGTATCAAGGCTTCAACCTATTTTATTTTTCCATAATCTGTCTGTGTTCTCACCCTTAATGTCACGAACCTATTCTACGAGGTATAATCTACGAACCTCTCAGGTACAGAAATTAGATATGGGAATTAGAACATCATGACACCCTCTGTACATAAGTGAATTATGATTTGATTTAATGGAAAGATAAATTAAAAAAAAACAAAAAAAACAAAAAAAAAACGTAGTTACTTTGAGGAACATTTTTTTTTGTTCTGGATAATTAAATTAAAAATTCTTTATGGCTTAATGAATCTGTATATTTTATCTTTAGTGCTCGTTTTATTTGCTCAGTGAGGAGTTCCAGGTATGGGTACATTACTCGGGCAGACTTAAGCGCAATTTTTACTCTAATCCCTATATACACTATATATATATATATATATATATATATATAGAGAGAGAGAGAGAGAGAGAGAGAGAGAGAGAGAGAATTGCTAGCATATTTTGTGTCCTATTTTAGTAGCATTTCAAATTTAGCTCAGTTCACCTTCATTAGTCGTCTAGTCTAGTCAAACGTTCCGCGATTAGAACGAAGAATTCAAATACTTTCTTCAGTATTTTACGAATATAAATATCAATTCAAAGCTATAAACATACTCATAATAATGAGATTTCCTTGAATTAGCATTTAAAATGTTACACGAATGAGGCACAAAATGCATAATTATTAGATATTTATAATAGGATTTGAAGGCTTTAAAGGGCTGAATCTTACTTACTCTAGTCTCCATTGAAAGACGTTTTATGTCTTTTTTAAATAAATACCTCATTTAATATACTGTAATAATAAATGGGCTATAAAAGAAATATTTAATTATAAAATAGATACTATCAGATTCCATTACACTCGACGTAATGACAGTATATATATATATATATATATATAATCTTTACTCTCATAAATATGACAAATTATTTGTTTTACCCGCAGATACCATGTAATATAGAACACCTATATTTTATATTAAATATAAGACTTATTATTATTATTATAAAATATATCTTTATATAAAATATAAAATTGAAAATTTATTGCTATAGCAATAATTCTATACTGATCCTTTGATTGAGTTCGCTACCCGAAGGTCAGTATAATTGGATTAACCTCCGTCAGTGGTAAACAATAAAATCCAAGTCAGGGTAATTCAGCATCTTCTGAGGATTACTTTTCCCATTTCAATTCTCGATCCGAAAGTGGGAATGTTTGAAGTAGAAAGTTCAGATTTGAGAAAAGATTTCCTGATTTCGGGAAAAGGTAAAAAGAGGTATGTGACGTAGCTGCAGTGCCGAGTTGGTATTTTTTGTGAAAATTTGAACTTAAAGTGAGAAATCCCACACATTAAGAATGGGGATGGATCAATTTGAAAATTGCCTCCTTTATAGATTTTCGCTTTCGGATTTCTTATTCCTGGCCCTAGACTAAAATGGGAATGATCGAGACTGGGAAGATGTTTCTTTTGT
Organism: Bathynomus jamesi; assembly: GCA_023014485.1. Taxonomy (NCBI): domain Eukaryota; kingdom Metazoa; phylum Arthropoda; class Malacostraca; order Isopoda; family Cirolanidae; genus Bathynomus; species Bathynomus jamesi. The sequence continues at coordinate 365,455 of JAJOZX010003782.1, read as the reverse complement.
GACTTTTGCGTACAGGGCGCTTAGCCCTATATATATATATAATTATATATATATATACACACACCTTTGCCTTTGTTTACTGCTTCTCACTAATAACCTCTTACCGGTAATCGGTATCAGGTTCATAAAATACATTCCTACCTGTAAATCTGGGAACGTTATTAGGGTCGTAAATCTCAAAGCCACAGCGAGACAGTGGAAAGAAAGATACCGTCACGATTTCGGCTCGTATTTGAACATTAGATGCTGATAAACCAAAATAAGAAGGAGAACCATGTGATAATATATGAAATTAATACTTACGTTTCACTATATCAGTTTCTAAATCACTTTTCCTCTATATACCGTGTTACTGAACCGGTACCATTCGGGAAGACAATGTATATCGTTTCGCTGTTTCGACACGTACTGAGTACACGTGATAATTCTGAAGATAAAAATCATTAAGTCTTCACGCAGTTTGGAAGTTATAAATAAGGTGTGAAATTTTTTTTCTCTTTATCATCCGGAGTCAACCACAGGGTATGTGGGTATAACGACGATATCATCAATTTTGACAAAGTTTAATTCCGATTTCAGTAGATCGGACTGAATAAGCCACGCCCCCATGCCACGATCTAATCTCATCCATGGGATTCTGTAATTAGCTTAAAAAAATTAATTTAAGTATAAAAATTATTTAGAAAATTATAAATACATCCTTTATTTTGTTGTTGGATATTGGCCCCCTCCTTCCTGCATAACACACACATATATGTATATAGTTCCCAGGGCTGCTGATTGGGCGTGGTTTGGATTCCACGTTAAACTGTAGGTCTAAGGTGGAGTGACAAGCTTGACCTTCGTTAGAATGAACAATTCGGGCGGAAGAAAAACCAAGGTTAAGCGAGGTTCCCTGCCAGAATAAAATGAACATTTCCTGAAGCAAGGGAATAGACATGTGCCATCATCTCTTGAAACATTATATGTAGTGGCTCTTATCTAAGATGGGCATGTAATCTTGTGAATTAAGACGTCTCTCTACAAACAGGGTCAGTTTTTTTTAGAGTGCCAAATGTCTGCCCACACCATAACATCAAAACCACTAAATTTTACATTGGATTGCACCAATTTGGGACTGAACATATCGTCATAAGGTTTCCATACCCAGATCCGTCCTCCTGAAACAAACTGCTGGAATCTTCATTCATCTGCGAAAAAAAATGAGTGCCACAACTGATCAGACGCATCCTTCATCTGCATGAACCACTCATACCGTTTCCTCTTATTAGTCTCAGAGAGCAATAACTTTCCTCTAGCTACACGTCCTCTGTACCCAGCTCTATGTAGGGCGGATCTGGGTATAGAGAACCTGTTGCGATATGTTCAAGCCCAAATTGGTGCAACCCAATGTGAAATTTGGTGATTGTGCCGCTATAGCGTTATAATGTTATACTGTTTCAGACCAACAAAGACCCTGGATCCACTCATGGCTGGTCTACCTAACTGTGTTTGTAATTGTGTATTGCGCATGTCCTCCGTGGTGGCGGAGGGGACCTACAATTTTACGTGGCTCCCGAACCACAAACGCCTTAATTTTACTACCTTAAACTATATACCCAGTCTATCAACATATCCGTCTAATTGATTTTTAAAATTTTTTATAGACGTGCTACTAATTACTTCTACCGGCAAACTATTCCAGCTATTTATGCGTAAAAAAGTTTTTGGCAACTGTTGTCTCGAACCTTCTACTTGTCAGCTTACACCCGTTATTTCTAGTTCTATCATATTGTGATATTTCGAAAAAGCTCTCTCTATTTACGTTATCGAACCCATTCAGAATTTTAAAAACCTGGATTAGATCACCCTTTAGCTTTCTAGTGTCGAGTGTAGTCAATTTTAACTCCTTAAGCCTATCCTCGTGCGACTTTGACCTAAGCGATGGAATCATCTTAGTTGCTCGTCTTTGAACTCTTTCGATTTTGCCTATATCCTTGCCCATACACGGATTCCAAAATTGGATCGCGTACTCCAAATGGGGTCTAACTAATGATTTATAAAGAGGAACAATAATATTGCGCGATTTGTACTCAAAATTTGTAACTATAAAACCTAGCACTTTGTTTGCCTTATTGACCGCTGCTGTACTTTGTTTCGTTACTTTCAAATCACCAGTGACTATAACTCCTAAATCTTTTTCCTGTTCTACGCTTGCCAACTCCTTCCCTGACATACTATACGCAAAATTACCGTTACGCGAACCTATATGTGAAATTTTGCACTTATCGACGTTAAATCTCATTTGTCATGTGACCGACCAATCAACGATTTTATTCAGATCTTCCTGGATTGTACCTCTATCTTCGTCATTTATCGCCCTACCACCCAACTTCGTGTCATCAGCAAGCGTTGAAACTGTACTGACTAGGCCGACATCTAAATCGTTAATATACATAAGAAAAGGCAAAAGCCCCAATACAGAACCCTGAGGAACGCCGCCCTACCTAGCAACCACTCTTCTATCCAATTTATTACTTCACCCCTGATCCCATGAGCCTCAGTTTTTTCAATGAGTCTTTTGTACGGTACTGTTTCAAACGTTTTTTGAAAATCTAAATACACTACATCTACCGCCCGATGACTATCGTAAACTTCAACCACGCTCTGGAAAAATTCTAAAAGATTAGTTAAGCAAGATTTGTTTCGCCTAAAACCGTGCTGCGTATTTCTTATCAAGTTATGCAATTCTAAGTGCTCGACTATACGATCCCTAATTATCGATTCCAGTAGCTTACCTACAACAGATGTTAAACTGATTGGCCTATAATTTCCTGCCTCACCTTTATTGCCTTTCTTAAAAATAGGCGCTACATTTGCTAACTTGAAATTACCTGGTACGCACCGCTCAGAAATAGACGCATTAAAAATCTTTGTTAACAGCACAACAATGCCTTCCTTTAATTCTCTTAGTTGTATGGGATATATGGAATCCGGCCCCGGTGATTTAAGCTTTTCATTTTGCAAATATAGTGCAGTACCTCCCTTTCATTCACCACACTATTATCTAAAGTATTACCATTATTGAAAGGTATTATGTCTATGACCGTAGGGATATTCGTTACATCTTCTAGTGTAAAAACTGACGTAAAAAATTCGTTTAACAGAGTAGCCATTTGCTTGTTCCGGAAACTAGCTCACCGTCAGAATTTCTCAACTGTCCCAACAGTGTAGGCAGATATTTGGCACTCTGAAAAGCACTGACCCTGTGTACGTAGAAGGCCATCTTAATTCACAAGATTATATATCCATCTTAGATAAGAACTTCCTTGCCCTTGTTTCGGAATGGAAATTTCACCTGGAAGACATCACATGCCCATTCCGTTGTTTTAGGAGAGTGTTCACTTTAAACACCACAAGTTAATAGCTGACGGCACGGTAGTGGCGAACATATAGTGGATTTCCACTGATGAATTACTAATAACTAATCACTAAAATCCATCAACTAACAGCTGATGGCGAGCCATCAGCGAATGTATAATGAATTTCTAGCTGCTCTTCTCTAAAAATTGTTGTCGACTCTTCGGTGATTAGATTACTAAATGTGTTAAAATTCTACTGGCTAGTCACCACTGAAACCCACCAAATTATTGCTGATGGTTTGCTGTCAGCTATTTTACGATTGATTTAGTTAATAGTAAGTCCACCAAAACAGCGAAGACATTGTGTACCTTTATCACCGGTGAGTTGGATTGGCAGTAATATCCCACCGGACCCACTAATTATAGAAGCCAAAATATGATCACTGGTGGCTTCCCAGCAGCAGTTATTTGGTGGGTTTATGTAATGGCAAACGAAATGACTCACCGAGACAGGCTATATCACGGGAGGATGATCATCAGTACTGCCCTGCTGGCGATCCACTACTATATACAGGAGTGTCTAGCACACCAAAAGTCCATCATCGATTCAACCAGTATATATATATATATTACAAAAAGTAATTATTCTTCTGTTGACTGAAAAACTTCTGAAAACTTTGATGAAACCAAACCTGATATATTGTTGTTTTTTACGTCGATTTTCCAAAGAAGACGTCAGTCAGTTAGATTAAAAAGAACGAACAGAAACTTTATCACAAAAGTAAATGGATTAAAATACTAAAATTACTGATACAGATCATTTCAATTAAATCTGTAATCTTTCGGAATACAGAGAGAGAGAGAGAGAGAGAGAGAGAGAGAGAGAGAGAGAGAGAGAGAGTTTTCATAAAGGGTACAAAAATTATTTTTTGTTCCCTCTCTAAATAAATGGTGTAGTGGTTAGCGTTGCTGACTACGAAATCCATCGGCCCCTGGATCGAGACCCACTGATGGCAGCCGGCGCGCGGCAAAACCCAGCTGTTCATCCTTCCACACAATAAAGAAAGTGGTTGGTAGATAAATGAGTAGCCTGGGTGGCCTAGTGGTTAAGACGCTGGGCTGCTGATGGGGCGTGGTTCGGATTCCACGTTAAACTGTAGGTCTAAGGTGGAGTGAAAGCATGACCTGCGTCAGAATGAACAATTCGGGCGGAAGCTAACCAAAGGGTGTGTGTGTGTGTGTGTACATATATAAAACTAGCATAATATGAAGTAATAAGTAATATATAGTCTTGGTTTTGCTTCCCCCCAATTGTTCATTCTGACGAAGGTCAAGCTTGTCACTCTACCTTAGACCTACAGTCGAAAGTGGAATCCGAACCACGACCCACCATGGGTGGTCAGAAATTACAAACTCCTTGCCCGGACTCGATCTCACGATATATATATATATATATATATATATATATGTCCACACAGACAGTGCATGCATCCCATATATATATATATATATATATATATATTCTTATAAAAGAAATGTATTTTATAATTAAAACATTAATATTTAGATCGTGTTTTTGAAATGTCGCTTCAAAGTAAGATATTTATATCCGAAAAGAAATTGCATAAACTAGTTCTAGTTGAACTAAAGAAATATAAACTAAAAAGGGACAGAAGAAGTAACTAAATACCGGACAAATAAATGTAAATAAACGAACCTTTGTCATCCCAAAACGAGCAATAAGGTTATTATCTGATATTGATTTCCATGATTACTTTAGTGCATTATTTAAAGAGTTAAAACTACTAAAGCTCGATGATGTAATCAAATTGGTACATTTTAGTTTTATTTACTAGTGTAAGAACAAAATCATTAACTTACAATTGGTAAATAGATATTTTGTAACTCATCAAGATTCAAGAAATCCACTCGTCTCAGACAAGAAATAGATCAAAGCATGTTTATACGTCAATTTAGATTGTCGGATCACCTAAAGATCAGTCACCCCAGCCTTTTTTTAGTTAGCTTTATAAGGCTAACTAACGAAAATATCACGATCTAACCTAACCAATCGTCAAGGGCGTACAGTTAACCTAACGAGTGGTTAGGTTAAGTCGTGATATTTTCCTTAGTTAGCGTTATAAAGCTAACTCAAAAAAGGCTGGGGTGGCGGATCTTCAGGTGATCCAGACTGTCTTCATCTCAAAAATTACCCATTTTTATTGGATTGAAACTATGGAATGATTTGAATATTGATCTAAAAATATTGTGAATGTAAATTCGTTTAAAACCAAGTTGAAATCTTGATTAACCCCTTCCCTACGATGACGAGCGTGCGTTCGTCATGAAAGTCGTATATTGCACCATACGTTGCTGAGGCAAAGTCGTGCGGAAGGGGTTAATGATGGAATACTAATAAAAATCTAGGATTAAATGTACATTACTCGTTATTGTTTATCTCTTATCTCTCATGTCTAGTATTAATTTCTTTGTATGGTATTTGTATCATACCTTCAACGATGACTTTGCATTTGTTTTATATCTGTAATAATATTATAAGATTAATAATACCCTAATTAATAATCCTTATTCATGATTTACGTATTAATAATAATAATAATAATTATCCATTTTATTTTTTAAATTAAGAGCCCAGTAAAGCCTAAAGTTTATGGACAAATAAAATAAAATAGCCAATTGTACAATTATTTATGTTAAAACAAAAACAAAAAATTGTAAAAACTGATGTATTGTGTTTTATCAGTAAAGGTATTCATTCAATTCAATTAAAAAAATGTTTTTTGTAACTTTTTGTTCAAAGAGTTATAGAGAATATTCACTTTCTACAAAATATTCGTGTTGTTGTATATATATAAAATATCTGTTCATTTTTTTTTCATTGTACTGCAGTGGATGTCTGTTGTGTGCTGTAGTTGTGCATTTATCAATAAACGTTCACTGTATGTATATTCAAACACCTGATCCACATTTTCAGTTTTGTGTTAAATGTTTATTCTGTAATTCGAGAATAAACTCTCAAATTTCTCATTGTTTGGAGTTAATTTATTTTTGTTAAATAAAGTTAATAAATTTTACTGGATTTAAAGACGATGTTTCTATCGATATAACTGAAGTTGTGTCTGGAAGGCGAGTCACGCAATACTGTAGTAAAATGAATAACTTATTTAACATGCTTGGGATAACTTATTAGTGTAGAATCGATGCAAGTTATCAGTTACCATTTATTGAAGTATTATAAACGGCTAAAAATGTTCGATATTAGGTGGCGCTCGAAAAGTTTGTACTTCTTTTGGTTAGGATTGCATGCAAACAGGACTCTTCAACAAATCGCTCATATTACAGAATAAAGTTTAAACTTTTGTACTAATCATACCAACCTATCTGACCATGATCACATTATACAGGGTGACCCAAAAGAGAAAGATGTCTCCCCCCCCAAAGAAATAAAAAGTTATTTCTGAAACACCTCTTCTTCTTCTTCTTTGGATTACCCTGTATATTGCCGATTGGGCGCAGAGAATTCCGTTCAGAAATGAACATGATGAAATGGGACATGAATTGGGACATGATTAACACTAATACCATAATAAGTACTGCAGTACTGTAATCCTGTAATACTGCAATGCATATATATAATTTTCAAAGCATGTTTGCTACAATTGCTTGCGTGTCTTAAAGTATCTCAAATTATATATGACGTCCAAAGTTCACGAGGGAAATTATAAAGTCGAGGTGCAAAGATAAATTATAAAATGCAGTTTCAACGAATGATTCTCCGGTTTATAAACATCAAGTTTTGGAAGAAAAGAAAACAACAGCGGCATGCGTATAATTTGAATTTTACTGCTTTCATGGAAGAAGGGCGTGAAGAAATATCGAATTTCTAACACTAACTTTTGTTTATATTGGGCTAAACATTTTTTGTTCACGTGAAGATATCACATGAAGTGGTAATAATATCTCTCTCTCTCTCTCTCTCTCTCTCTCTCTCTCTCTATCTCTCTCTCTCTCGCTATAAATATATATTAATATATATATATATATATATATATATATATATATATATATCTATGATACACAGACCGTGCATGGACACAAGCGAATTCATCTGGGAAAATTAAATCCACTATGCGTCCGAATAAGTAATGGTAAATGACAAACACTATAGTTTTTCTTTTCATGATGTTAGCCCGACGTGGGCAACGGGTCACTCGCAAAAGAGGCCCCAAAAATATAGCTTCCCTTACAGCTATCTGCAAAGCAGATAGGATCCAGCTTTGGGACAGGACATCATGAAAAAGAAAAAAACTATAGTGTTTGTCATTTATCATTACTTATTCGGACTATAGTGGATTTAATTTTCCCAGAAGAGTTCCTTGTTCCATGCATGGTCTGTAGGGTGCATCAAACGCCCTTAGGTTCTTGGATTTTAATGTCTATTCTCTCAAATGTTAGACTTGTTGCTAAAAGGTGTATGCCAAAAGTTAATTAAATCGGAGGTGGTCCTGGGCGGCCACCGGTCACTTTTATATTTTCGCGGCAATTTTCGGGGGCCGCGCTATGTAAAATATCTATTTTTTATTTACCAACCAGTTGACTATTACATTGTTTCTTTTAATATAGAGTTGCTAAGGGGTGATTACTAACATTTGAGAGAATAGACATTAAAATCCAAGAACCTAAGTGCGTTTGATGCAACCCTAAAGGGGTGATTTACATAAAACATGTACCATAAACGAAACTTCACTTATAGTCTAATAATATCCTTTATTGTCTTTCAGAAACAATGGAAGCTGTAACAATGGAAGCTAAGAAGACCAGATTAGCAAGTGCCATTTTTGGTCTTGGCAATGCTCTTACAGAAGAGATGGTACATTGACAGGAGTCCGCCTCCCAACTGCCGGCAGGTTCTTCGATGGCGTGATGTGGCCACATCCAGAAAGAAATATGTGAAGGCAAACAAACACAGCCACTCAAATGGAAATCTGCCAGCATAGTCCTTATCCAGCTGAAAACATTCTACACTAAAGCAAATATTCCTATGCTTTCAGACCATCAATGCTGCAAACTAATACTTGACCTTCTTAATGACAATAACAAATTGCGTCAAATACCTGTTTCTCGCAGAGAATCTCCAAACACTTTGGCTAAGTTGCAATCCATGAATGAACGTCTTGATAAGACCTTTGGTGTATGGACAAAAGATGCAATGACAAACATTAAGAATGAGGAAGATAGAGCATTTTTAGAGTCAATGAAATCTGACAGAGTAGCCTCATTTGGTAGTGTTGACAAGAAGAAAGCTGATAAAGATCGGTAGAAAAGAAAAAACGCATCTTAGCGGAAGCTTCAAGACGAGAACGTCATGAATCATCCAGTGTACAAGAGATGAAAAGTTCTGTATGCTCTGATGATAGTGCCTCTGCAGATAGCTTGGAAGAAACTGAAGAAGAGGCGATTCCAGAGCTTCAAAGGAAGCGTAGTCACCACAGATCAACATATGCAGGTACGTCTGCCTTATTCCTCATGATATTCTGAAAAGGCCTTCAGTCGTGTCTGTTGCTACTCGACTAAACATAATCCTGGTCAACAGGCTGTGCTCACCGAAGCTGTAATTAAGAGGCAGGAGGTGATCCACGTCGTGTGGCCAAGTCGTATTCAACTGCTGATAAGGCTCGACGATCAATAACAGTGCTATCGCCAAAGATATTCGAGAAAATTGGATCGCCCAACAGCTGCAACACTTCACTGGGATGGCAAGCAGATGCATACGCTCACAAACAAGAATGGCAAGGAAGAAAGATTGCCAGTGTTGGTTGGGAATGCCACTGATGTAAAGCTACTGGGAGTGGCTAGATATCCTCGTGGAAGTGATATGTCATCAGGTGACATCATTGCCGAGCACACTTTACACGTTTCTACATTCATGGAAGTGCAAACAGTCAGTTGTCAACTTATGTTTTGACACAACAGCATCAAACACTGGACACGTTACAGCTGCCTGTGTTACCATTCAATCAAAACTGGACCGTGCTCTTCTGTGGTGTGCATGTCGCCATCATGTTTGGAGAGGTAATCCTGGATCATGTGTTTGACGCTCTCAAAATTGAGACATCAAAGTCTCCAGAAGAATTGGGAACGCATATCGCATGCAAAGGATGAAAGTTTAACCAAAATGACATTTCAATGTACAATGACGATGCACAACAACTGCTTTTATCCTGCAAAACAAGGTTTTAAGCACAATCCGCACAAGCGCTTCATACTGTAGGGAAGACTACAAGGAAATGGCACAACTCTGCCAGGTAGTCCTCGATGATGATGTCACAAAACAAGGAACACTCCACAGACCTGGGCCATGCATAAAGCAAGGTGGATGTCAAAGATTCTTTATTCCATCAAAATATGCCTACTTGAAGAGCAAATTTCTGTACTACCTCGAGGAACTGTAACAACACAACATCAACAGGAAAACTGAAGGAGTTTTTGTTTTTGTTGTTTATATTTATTGTGATTGGTGGCTCATATGTCAGTCTGCTTCAAATGCCCCATGGTTTGATTTGTGCTTATACAAGACTCTGCTCAACTATAAAGCTGTCAACTCAATCATTTCAGTCAGCGCTGTGAAAAGCCTTTGATAGACATTTGTGGTATTTAACCCAGAACTGGTTGTTTTGGCACTGTTCAGCAAATGCAGTACCTCAAAAGGAGCGTCGTGCCCTTGCAGATGTGTTACTGGCCATACAACCAGATGAAATGCCAAGCACTCCAAAACACCGCTACGGTTCTGGATATGGCAAACCGTCATTTCCAAAAATTACAGAAGCGACAACCCTGGCTGATCTTGTGAACGAGGACTCGTGGTTTACAGTGAACCTTCTTCACCTGGATATGACCTTCCTAACAGAGGATGTTGACAATTGGCAGAACAATGACCACTTCAAGGCAGCCAAGTCCATTGTGGATGGGTTAAATGTTGTGAATGACCCTGCGGAGAGAGCAGTAAAGCTCACAACTGATTTTGTCTCAGCTGCAAGAGGAGAAGACCACTTCCAAAATCTTCTTCAAGTGGTTGAATGTGACCGCAAAGCGAGGCCAAATTTGCGGAAACGAGCAAAGTTGGAGTAGTGACATTGGCGTTGTGTTTTATACATTTTCAACTTTCAATCAATGTAAGTATAGTAATACCGAATATTTGTATATTAGTATTATAAGTAATACCGAATATTTGCCGAATATTCGGTGCATCACTACTAAATATATAAAAGTGGCCGGTGGCCACCCAGGACCACCTCCGATTTGATTTATGTTTTGCATACATACTTCTACCAACAAGTGTAACATTTGAGGGAATAGACATTAAAATCCAACAACCTTTTGAAAATCATGGGGCGTTTAAGGCACCCTAATGGTCTGTCTGTATCATGAAAAAAACCTCAGGGGACCATTCTGAGTTCAATCCCATATATATATATATATATATATATATATATAATGTGTGTGTGGTGTGTGTGTGTGTGTACACAGTGATTCAAAAAACTTCTCCAAAAATGTACAAGAAATTATTTTTGGGAACACCTTTTTGGATCGCCCTGTAAAATAGAGCTACAACTTCCTCAGAGAACGTTAGCAAGTTGTACAATCCAAGGTATATCATCATCATTAGAATCGGAAGTACACAGCTCAGTACCACAACGAACAGTATTGGCCCCACTCCTGTTCATTATCATGCTTCCAGATACAGTATAGACACTGAAGTAACCAACAACAGTATCATAACATCCTTTGCAGACGATACAAAACTCGGCAGAAAAATCAGTAATGCAGAAGAGGTGGAAACGTCACAGAGGGACATAAACAGCATATAGGCCCTACAGATGGTCAGAAGACAATAACATGAAATTTAACACCAAGAAATTTCAGCTCTTGAGACATGGAAGAAGTGAGGAATTAAAACAGACAGCATATTATGCCCAAGATAGACAGAAAATTCAGAGAAGTAAGAAAGCAATAGATTTAGGAGTTATAATGATCGATGATGCGAAATTTGAAACACAAATTTAGATAGCGATAAACAAAGTAAAAAGAGTTACGGGACAGCTAACGAGAACCTTTAAGAGAAAGGACAAGAAAGTATTAATGATTCATCTGCTGAAAACACTGATCATACCAAAATTTGAATACTGCTCAGTCTTGACGTCCCCATATAAAAAGAAGAAATTAATAAATGCAAAAAACTTCACTTTTTTCTACGTGAAGGTCAAAAATATGAAAATAAAAACCCACTCTAATAGACAGAGTTTATTTCCACAACAGTTTCGACGCCCAGTGGCATCCTCCCGAGGAGGATGCCACTGGGCGTCGAAACTGTTGTGGAAATAAACTCTGTCTATTAGAGTGGGTTTTTATTTTAAGAAATTAATAAATTAGAAGAAATTCAAAGAAATTTCCCAGCTAAAATTGATGGCTGCAGAGAACTCAACTACTGGGAAAATCTTCGTAAATTAAATCCATATTCACTGGAAAGAAGAAAAGAGAGATACACCATAATCTACACTTGAAAAATAATAGAAAGACTGGTACCTAACCTTCAATTGAAACCAATAACCACCCAAAAACAAAACCACTGGAAAATAGGAAAGGTAGAATGTGTAGTGTTTCCAAACTAAAGACCGGACAAGGAACAACATCAACTCCGAAGGAAAATAACTTGGTTGTCAGGTGGCAAAGACTTTTCAACCAGCTTCCAAAGGAGACCAGGAACATCACTGATGTTGAAGTGGAATTCTTCAAAAGTAGACTAGACGCCTGGCTGAGGATAGTATCAGATGAGCCGGGTGTGCCTGGCTATGTGCGATGGAGATCGCAAGAGAGCAACACGCTGCTCCACCAGGCAAGGTCTAGAGTTGAGGCTACCAGCATGACCTTCTTGCAAAGAAAGACCAACGCCCGGAACTATTACGAGGTTCGATATATATATATATATATTATATATATATATATATATATATATATACATTTTAACTGCAAACACGCAGTATAATTAACGTAAAGAACGACGCTTGTATAGGAGAATATTCCGCGCAAGATGAGGAGAGAGAACGAAACAAATGAAAAAATGAGGTAACCACCCGTGAATCGAACCCGGGATCTTTCGATTGCCGGTCAGATATGATAACCATTACACCATGGGCCTCACTCGATCAAATGCCGTAATTCTCCTACATACGCGCAGAAACCAATGCCCCAAGGGGGCACCTCCCGCATGCCGTACATTATATACATTTTAACTGCAAACACGCAGTATAATTAACGTAAAGAACGACGCTTGTATAGGAGAATATTCCGCGCAAAATGAGGAGAGAGAACGAAACAAATGAAAAATGAGGTAACCACCCGGCAATCTGACCGGCAATCGGAAGATCCCGGGTTCGATTCCCGGGTGGTTAGCTCATTTTTTCATTTGTTTCGTTCTCTTTCCTCATCTTGCGCGGAATATTCTCCTATACAAGCGTCGTTCTTTACGTTAATTATACTGCGTGTTTGCAGTTAAAATGTATATAATGTACGGCATGCGAGAGGTGCCCCCTTGGGGCATTGGTTTCTGCGCGTATGTAGGAGGATTACGGCATTTGATCGAGTGAGGCCCATGTTGTAATGGTTATCATATCTGACCGGCAATCAGAAGATCCCAGGTTCGATTCCCGGGTGGTTACCTCATTTTTTCATTTGTTTCGTTCTCTCTCCTCATCTTACGCGGAATATTCTCCTATACAAGCGTCGTTCTTTACGTTGATATATATATATATAGAGTTCCTGGACGACGGATTGCAAAACTATAGGTAGTAAAAGATTGACGACGAATCTGCGAAACGACGAAATTCGAAACGACAAATTTTGAGGTATTCTTATATATATATATATATATTGAATATTTAACAGTATAATATAATATTATATTTTATTATTATATTTAATATATTTTCTACAATCTCTGAGTCCAGTTACGTATATTTGGTTACATGGAAATGGACCAGTGTCCGTTCATCCCTGAAAGCTAAATGAAGATAGTGAGGTCGGCGGTTCGAACCCCGATGCGACGTGAAGCCACTGCGGTTGGTTATCCCGAGACATACAAAGAGGTCGGCGGTTCGAACCCCGATGATGCTGGTAATAATAATTTCGGAAGAACTGCAGTGAGCCGCATTGGTCGGCCTGAGCACTGTGGTGGCAGTTTAATGCCTTCCTGAATGATTATTTACATGGAATTAGACCATCATCCGTACGCATTGGGTAACACCATTTCCCAAGAACTGAACTGAAGACACTGAAGTTGGGGGTTCGAATCCTTATGGTGCCAATAATAATAACTCGCGAGTTACAGCAATGGACCTCATTAGTTGGCCTGAGCACTGTGCCAGTTTATGGGCCACCCGACTAATTTATTAAACAGAATTGAAATGCGACCTATATATATATAATATATATATAATATATATATATATATAGGCTGACCATATTTCCTTGAGACAAAAACGGGACATTGGATGGCAAAAAAGGGACGGGGGTTATGTAATATTCTGTATTCATGAAAAAGTAAGTACATAAACATATTGAGCTTACAATTATTCTTCAGTGACAGAACCCATACAGAAACCCATAAAAAAAAAAACGGTACTGTCCCGTTCAAACGGTACGTATGGTCAGCCTATATATATATATATATTATTATATATATATATATATATGGTGTCCCATAAGTCCGGTCTCATAAGAAATTTATTTTAAATTAAAGAACTAAAAACAAATGTTCAAATTGATGTCTTGTTTTGGGACCTTTTTTTTTTGTTGCCTTTTCTTAAGGAGTGTAACTCACTTTCATATTAGCCATTGCGTGTTATTCTACCTGCAACAAAAAAAATGGTCCCAAAATAAGACATCAATTTGAACATTTGTTTTAGTTTTAATGTATTACTTTTGTACACTAATTTAAAATAAATTTTCCTATGAGACCAGTCTTATGGGACACCCTGTATGTGTATATGTATGTAAAGTCGTACGCCCTATCACAGCTTATTGGCTACCAGTAACACTTCTATACTCATACTTACAAAATATTTGGTTACAACACCCACATATTGTTAAGTATTTGATAACCAATTCACATGGTTGTTAATTTAACCATATACTATGGTTGGTTGACAAATAATTAAGTTGGTTCAACTTTTTATTTTATTGTGTGTGTGTGTGTGTGTGTGTGTGTGTGTGTGTGAGAGAGAGAGAGAGAGAGAGAGAGAGAGAGAGAGACTCACCTATGAAACTATAATTATATTCATATAGACATTAGTACAGATTGTTAATAAGAATAACGCAGATAAATATGTATGCGTATATACTTCACCATATTCATTCGCGTAACTTTACGAACACCCTGTAGTACCTACCACTAAAAATATATAAAGCAAAAAACTGAAAATAGAACCAAATATCCGCTATCGTATTAAATTAGTTTATTTGTAAACATAATAATGGAAAATACAATCCAATTTTCAAACGTAAAAGTTTTGTTGAATAATAAAGTTAATTAAACTCAGCGGGAGTCGAGATAATAATTAAGCAAAAGGTTCTGTCTGTATATTTATCTGTTAAAACAGACAACTACGATTCTTGCCTGGCGATAATTAAATAGGACAAAACCCCGCCTCCCCCCCATAAAAATTCTGTAATTATATTTATCAAGAGTTAAAATTATTGCATAAATTTAAGCAATGAAGATTCCAATTCGTATATATGTGCGCACGCGCGCCCAAACACACACACACACACACACACATATGGGTGTATAAACAACTGCGAAATTTTCACATTTTTTAGTTGTAGATGGCGACATTCAACCTAATCTAAATTGTTTAATTAATGTTATCTAACCTAACAAAACCTGGCGTGTTGCTGTAAGTTCAGTATGTATCCTGAAAGGTGTAGGGGTTTCGTAAGGTAGCTAAGACACACACACACACACACACTAAACAGAAGAGTTTGTCTAAGTACGCTGATCTAAACACGTGTGAAGAAGTCGGGAGAAAATGTCTTTTGAAACCTATTGAAAATCATGTCTCATTTTGTTTAAGATTAACCTGACCAAAGTTTCTGTTCTGTTTTGGAATAAAATAAAGGAGATAATTATTCAGGCAAAACTTCAATATAGAAGGACGGTATTTGTGTATTGGTGAACGACCAAACATCTTCAAATAAACGACTCTATATATACACGGTCAGAAAGTAATAAACACGGTTTATGTTGTGCGTTTATTATGTGTAATACACAGCGACACTCGCGCGCAGATAGAAGAGTAGTTTGAGAGAGAGAGAGAGAGAGAGAGAGAGAGAGCCAGATAGATAAGTCGATAGATACTTACATAAACGGATAGATAGACAGAATGAGACTAGATGACAGGAAAAGAAGTGAGAAATAAAGGCAACAAAATTAGATAGCAAAGCCTATTTGACGAGATCGAAAGAGAGATAAGAATCAGAGACGACATTTATGTAGTCAAATCTGGTCGCAGGAAAGCCTTTATTCGTAATAGATAAACATTATCTATTCGATCGGAACGAACTGGTTAACATTTTTATGTTTCGCGATATTAAAAATTTAAAAGAAGGAAATATTGAAGACTCCCATGCAGCGTCGGTTACATAGATACATATTTCAGAGCCTATCTTTATCTCTTTCGTTCTTTTTATTGCTTTTCGCTTTATATGACGAACCTCAAATGAAAGTAGTTCGTTCTATTAAAAAAAAAAAACGATTTTACTATATGTATATAATGAACAAAACTACCACGAATGAAAAAGTATATTTTTAATTTGATAAAGGATAATCGTATTTGGGGGCCAAAATCATTCATAAATCTATTCCTAAAACCGCGTCGTATAACGAGGATTGATAGCTAAAATTTGTTAAATATTTCGTGTTACAGCGAATATAAAGATTTTTTTACGGGCTTCATCTCGTAAACAGAGTCATTAACTTAAGTGTTAAAAGTGGAAACTCTTTCGATACTGTATATAAATTCGATCAATAGAACTATATAAAATAGGTCCCACGTATCAAATTCAGTCTTTAGATTCTTCTGTTTTACGATATCATCAAATAGAATTTTAGCGATATAACAGCAGAATGTAAATAACAGAGACTTAATAGCAAATAGATGAACTTCAATAAAGAAGTTAAAAGGTAAGCCTATAATATATATATATATATATATATATATATATATCACACTGTTGGCAGGGGTTACTAGCAAAGTAGATTGATTGGCTTTTCTGTCGACATGATTTTTATTTATAACCCTGAGAGAGAGAGAGTTACAAGGAAAAGAAGTACCTCAAAAGGCCTTGCGGCCCATACCGATGAGGTACCAATGGCAACGGGTGCCAGGGAAATTTTCTACACCTTCAAATAGTGTGCAAGATTTGGTCTAACCTTTTCTTAAACTGATCCACAGAAGAACTGTTCAGAGAGAGAGAGAGAGAGATTTTGTGTTAAATGACTGTGAATAGAAATTAATGTGACAGAACTAATTAAAACTGAAATAATTCGTGAAACAAGTTTTGTAAAGTCTCCCCTTCAATTTCGGACGTAGAAAACGAAATTCTTTTCACATTATTTTCACAAAATTTAATAGAAACTATTATAAAATCGTATAATTGCAATTATCTATCCTTATAATTACTCTTGCAAATTATTAATCTAATTTCTTCTCTCCACATTATTATTATTAATAATTATTATTAAATAATAATTGAATAATAATTCAATATAATAATTAATAATTATTATTCAATAATTCATTTGTTTACGTTTTATGAAGCCTAAAACGGGATGAATTTAGTAAAACAAGATTGAAATCCATTAATAAAGTGCCCAGTCAGTGAAAGTTGGGTATGAGAAAATTAGAGGTTGGCTGCAGTTGGCCGGCTGGACCTGAGGCTAAACTTACATATATGTACACACACACACACACACACATATATATATATATATGTAGAGTAATAATAATTATTGGGTTTGTTTAACCTCCTTCGCAACATCTAAGTCATATGACGGAGGGGACCTACAGCCTTACGTGGGATCCGAACCACGGGTTGCTACATACTGCAATCTGGACGCGGAGGACGGTCTCCCATCCAACTACTACCCAAACCAATGTCGCTTAACATCGCTGATCAACGGGAAGCGAAGTTACGACATTGGCTACGACGTAGCCCTATATATATATATATATATAGAGAGAGAGAGAGGAGAGAGAGAGAGAGAGAGAGAGAGATAAGGCATTACAATAGAATATTATTCTGCTAATGGAGAGAATCATCAACGCGCGCACAATATATATATATACTGTGTGTATATATATATATATGTGTATATATATATATATATATATATATTGTAGGTGAATATTCTATCGTACTTCTTATAAACTATATCTGAGCACTTCATGATCGAATATACATACACATACATACATACCTTCCTACGCACGTACACTCGCTCGCAAACACACACACAAATTAAAGGAGAAGCGTTTGCCTGGAGGTTATAAAGGTACAAGTGAGGCAATCCGGGTTCGAGCCGCGTTGATGGACTGTCGCAATGGAATTGTAACGACTCACAAGGTTTAAACAAGTCGTTATTTGATTATATATAGAATTGTTGGAAAAAAAAAACCTGAGAAAAAATTGGTGGAAGATTTTTGTTGTTGTTGGTGGAAGAGTTTTGTTGTTGTTGGTGGAAGAGTTTTGTTGTTGTTGTTGTTGTTTTGACATCCCTTTCTTGAATTTTCTTTAAGGACAAATTCTCTATTTTTTTTTTTTGTCTTTGTTTTGACATCTTTTTCTTAAATTTCTTTAAGGAAAAAATGTCTGATGTATTTTATTGTCTTTGTTTGTGGGTGTAATTGTTTTGTATAATTGATGTTAATGTTAAAATATATGAGTTTAGATTGATTACTTATCGAAGTTAGTTTTTTTTTGTTGGCTGAACCTGACTGAACGCATTTGGCACTATTGTGGCACTATATAAATAAAATACATGGCATAATAATCAGTTAGCTAATATATATATATATATACTACAATATAAAGAACGTGTCCTATTACTTTTTCCATTTTCTTGTAGAAGATTTACTTATCTCTGAGACTCTAATACAAGCTGAAATGGTACGTAATACCATGTTTTACATGGTAAAAAGGGTCTTAGTTAATACCACACCCAAATAAATGGTTAAAGTCTCGCAAACAGATCTAAATGAGCCATACGACGATTGTACTAACCATGCTTACAGTATATTAAATGCGCTTTTTTAGTGCATGGTTCAATTAACAGTCGGGGTTGGAATTAACAATGTATTTAATATATTTAATTTAAAGAGTTGATAAGGATCAAATGTTGACAACGAAACGTACTCATTAAGTAAAACTTGTCTTAAATTAATGGAATCTGTTGTCCGTAGAGAGAAAAATGGTTGATAACAACAACCAAAACCATGGTTAATTACTTATCAACCAATTCAAATGTATGGGTAATCTATTCATGTTATATGATTGCATTAACCATTTAAGTTTTTAACAGAAAAATAAGTATTGTTGTCGAAATTATTGCCTTGTTGAATTAATCATTTAGATTGGTTGGCCGATAGTTACCAACCATTCATTTGCCTGTTATGGTCATGTATTTTTCTTTATACGAGTACTCAAAATGCTTAATAATAATAATAATGATAATAATAATAATAATAATAATAATTTGAGGTTATTTAACTTCCTCCGTAACAGCAAACTCCCGTTTCTCCTGTCATTGTCCTCCTTAGCTGATACTTTTCCCTGTCTCAGCCACACTGTGAGCAGTTCAGCATACTCTCAAACACACTGCTCTCGCTATTCTTCACTACACATACCTGCATATTAAACAAAATTTTTAAAAATAGCAAATTGGCCTCGGAGTCCCCTGGGGAGGGGACAATAAATGTCCCCATTTCTAGTTTCCCCGCTGCCAATACCGAGAACGCAAACCCGGGTAGCGGGACTAGGTCTGCTATTGCCTATTCAATATGTTCTGGGCCTCTGCCTGATTAATTTTTCATAAACTTCTGCGACATGACATTCGTGGCCTTTCCTCAAATTATTAATCTGTTGAACACCACCTCTCCTCTAAACCTTACCTTCTCTTCCTCACTGAAACTCGGGTGTCTGGAACGACTGACAGCAACCGCTTTTCTGTACCCTCCTACTTTCTCTATACTCAATTTCACTCCAAAGGTGGATGTTGCGTATATGTACGCAACGACCTAACTTGCTTTCGTATTCCCGAGCTTGAATCCTCCGAACTCTACACCCTCTGGCTACGGCTTACATGCGTCTCAAAGTAAATACATCTGCGCTGTCTACCTTTCTTCTAATCCTACTGACTATCCTAAATTCTTTGACTGCCTCACTTCCACAGTGGAATACATTCTATCCAACTCTCCCTTTGCTGAAATCTCCATTTTAGGAAATTTCAATGTTTACCACCGCCTTTGGCTTTCTTTCCATTTCACTGACATCCCTGGTGAACTAGTTTACAACTTCTCTACCCTGAATGCAATAAAGTAGATTGTACAGCAGCCTACTCGTATCAGCGATCGCCTTGTAGATCGGCCCAACATTCTGGATATATTTTTCATCACTCATCCTTCTTCTCACACTCTGTCAAATTTTTTTCTCCGTTGGGCTCCTCCAACCACAATCTTATATCTGTTTCCTGTCCTATCGCTCCAGTTCGGTCTTTGGACTCTCCAAAGAGGAGACGCCTTTGGCACATTGGCGCCGCTGATTGGGGGGTCCTTAGGCAGTAATTCTTTAATTTCCCATGGAATGATTACTGCTTCCGTGGCCAGAGCCCCTCCGAATACGCTGAGCGAGTCACGGAAGTGATTCTCTCGGCCATGGAGACGTACATTCCATGTTCTATTCCTATTACTAATGCAAAAAAAAACCTTGGTTTAACTTTGCTTGTTCTAATTTTATCCGCAACAGAGAAGAAGCTTTCAGAAGGTCCCGTCGCCACCCAACTCCTGACTCTCACTCAGCTTA
This sequence comes from Bathynomus jamesi, assembly GCA_023014485.1. Lineage (NCBI taxonomy): Eukaryota > Metazoa > Arthropoda > Malacostraca > Isopoda > Cirolanidae > Bathynomus > Bathynomus jamesi. The sequence goes on along the minus strand of JAJOZX010003782.1, from coordinate 344,960 downwards.
TATTTCTGCCCGGAATCGTACAAAGTCTGTTCTTTAACTCGCCAAAAATTCCCTAATCAGACAAAAATGTGAAAGCCTATTTAATTCTAATTCTTTTCGAGCTTTCTGGCACCTTGCCAAGAACCTCTCCAACAATTTTACTTCTAGTTTTTTCCCTTCTCTTTTCCATTCCGACAACTCAGTTGCCGTCTTTTCTCCTGATAAAGCTGAACTCTTCGCTCAAACTTTCGCCTCCAACTCAACCCTGGACGATTCCGGTGCTGTCCCCCCCATCTCCTCCTCCCTCCGACTTAATTATGTCTGAAATTAGAATCTCGTTCAAAGATATTTTTTCGCCCGTATCTGGGCTCAACTGTAGGAAGGTGTACGGGCTTGATGGTGTTCCTCCTGTCTCAAGAACTGTTTCTATGCTGACACCCTGCCTAGACAAACTCTTTTGTCCTTGTCTTTCACCTGGTACTTTTCCTTCCTGCTGGAAGTTCGCTTTTATTCAGCCTGTACCAAAGAAGAGTGACCGCTCTCAAGTCTCAACCCTTTACCTATCGTACAAATGCTTTGATTTCTTGCCTTTCTAAAGTTTTTGAATCTATCCTTAATAGGAAGAGTCTTAAACATCTCACTTCTCACAATCTTCTTTCAGACCGTCAGTATGGGTTCCGCAAGGGAAGCTCTATTGGCGATCATTTTGCGTATCTCTCTGACTCTTGGTCATCCTCCTTTCGGGATTTCGGTGAAACCTTTTCTATTGCTCTAGACATCAAAAGCTTTAGATAGAGTCTGGCACAAATCCTTAATTTCAAAACTGAACTCCTTCGGTTTCTATCCTTCTATCTGTGCCTTCATCTCTGATTTTCTTTCTGGCCAATTTATAGCTGCAGTCGTAGATGGCCACTGTTCTTCTCCTAAAGCTATTAATAGTGGTGCTCTTCAGGGCTCTGTCCTATCACCCACTCTTTCTTTTATTTAGCAATGATCTATTAAGTCACACATCCTGTCCTATTCACTCCTATGCCCGATGATTCCACTCTCCACTTCACCCGCTTCACAAAGCGTCTCTCTCAACAGTCACTCCATGCTTCGCGTGGGAGGGCTATGGTGCACCTGACCTCTGATCTTTCCACTACCTCTGATTGGGGCAGAGAAAACCTCGTGGCTTTCAATGCCTCAAAAACTCAGTTCCTTCATCTCTACTCGTCACAATTTTTCATACAACTATCCCTTTACTTTCAACAATACACAACTCAATCCTTCCTTTTCTCTTAACATTCTTGGCGTTTATTTTTCTCTTGATCTTTCCTCGAAAGCTCAGATATACTCTCTAAAGCAGCTTCTAAAGGGTTAGATGTGTTGTACCGCCTTCGCAGTTTCTTCACCCCCCACTCTGTTGATGTCTCTATACAGGGGTATTGTCCGCCCTTGTATGGAGTACGCTTCTCAAGCGTGGGGTGGTTCAATCCACACAGCTCTACTTGACTGGGTGGAATCAACGGCTTTTTGTCTCATCAATTCCCCGCCTCTTACTGACTGTTTTCAATCCCTCTCTCTTCGCTGCAATGTTGCCCCATTCTCTCTTTACTATCGCTTTTACAACGGACACTACTCTTCTAAACTCTCTAACTGCATGCCTCCTCCTTTAAGGAGAGCACGCAGTACCACACTTTCAACACATTCTCATTCCTTTTCTATCCAACTCTCTAACGCAAGGATTAATTGGTATTCTCTATCTTTCATCTATTCAACCGATCAACTCTAGAACAATCTTCCTCAATCCTTCTTTTCCCCTGTCTATGACCTTCAGTCTTTCAAACGCAGAGTGCCCAGACATCTGGAAAACCTTGAACCTTGATTTTCGCTCTCTTCTTCCTCTATGAGGGGGGGGGGGGAACGTTTTTGCGGGCATTCTCCCTTGGCCATTCCCTCCTGCATAAAAAAGGTCATGTGACGGAAGGGACCTACAATTTTACATAGGATACGAACTAATAGGAACTATGGGTCATTACATCATATGAACGCAGGAGACGGTCTCCCATCCAACAACTGATCAGACCCAACGTCACTTACAGTAACATCAATATAATCTAACGGGAAGCGGTATTTCAACGTAGCCATGATGTCGCCATCTGAATGCTTAATCTCAGGCAAAGTTAATGTTCACTAATAATAATTATCAGTCAGGAAGGCCAGAAACTGGCACAGACTAACTAATATGGACCAGTGCACCAACTCCCATATTATTATTACCAGTATAGACAGGAGTCGAACCCCTGACCTCAGTGTTTTACACTTTGCTTATAGGGAAACGGTGTTACACACTGATCCGTTAACTATTAAGACATTCACCCGTTTCTTTTCAAATTATATGACCTGAATAATTATTTCTACCTTACCTAATTCCATGTTTAAAAGATCTTGTATTCCATGCTTAAAAGAGTATTCCATCTTTAAAAAGAGTATTCCATCTGTAATAGAATATGCCATCTTTAAAAAGAGTATTCCATCTTTAAAAGAATATTCCGTCTTTAAAAGAATATTCCATGTTTAAAAGAGTATTTTATGTTTAAAAGACTATTCCATGTTTAAAGGAGTATTCCATGCTTAGAAGAGTATTCCATGTTTAAAGGAGTATTTTATGTTTAAAGGAGTATTCCACGCTTAGAAGAGTATTCCATGCACCATAGCAAAAGTTTTATTTGTAGATTTTGCTATTTCTTGTAAACTTCGACTGTTATAATTGCTATTCTGTTTTTTATCGAACATGGTCCATAAACTTGAGAGGTAATATGTAATTGTAGATAGTAAGGAAATACGATGATTATTTTCAAGCTGAAAATTACATCTTTGCTTAAACGCTCGGTTGAAATGAAGACTTTTGTTGAAACAAAGACTTCTGTTGAAATTAAGACTTTGTTTTCATTTTCTATATTTTATTTCCACTAGACAAAGGATCATTTCTCTTAACCAATTTAACTGCGTGTGAAGTTTATAGTTAAATGATAGTTTTATTAGTGTTAATGATTACAGGGTGACCCATAAGCCCCAGTCGGTTATAATTAAAGCGAAATTCTATTTAGTGAATTTGAAAAAGGAAAAGAAAATGTAATTTTTTTTAAAACTGCTTTAAAATAATAACTATTTCGAATCAATGAAAGAAAGCCACCCCCAGCATTCTTTAGTTAGCTTTATAAGGCTAACTAACGAAAATATCACGACCTAACCTAACCAATCGTTAGGTCAACTGTACGCCCTTGACGATTGGTTAAGTTAGGTCGTTATATTTTCGTTACTTAGCCTTATAAAGCTAACTAAAGAAAGCTGGGGGTGGCTTTCTTTCATTGATCCGTTATTTCTAAACTTATTATAAGCTTTTTACTTATTTTTTTGGTATTTTCGCTTTAATTATAATCGATTGGAACTTATGGGCCACCCTGTATAATAACGGTTATACAGTTATAATAATAATAATAACACATACATACATGACTTATTAAAATATCGTTTTCCAACGAATTGGGTGAGAAGACAGAAACAGCTGGAATGCGAAAGAGAGGAGGTAGTAAAGAGGAGGAAATGTAGAAACTCAAGCGTCCACATCCATTCACACACGCATCCTAGTGGACCAATAATAGTAATAATAATAATAATAATAATAATCCAAGTGCACAGAGAAAAGTACATGGGTACATGGTTGCAACAACCAAATTATTTGACAACCATGTGGTCAGTATGGTTAATTCAACCATTAAAATGCACTCCGAGAAAAATATGGTAACCGCAGTTATCGCAAGGCCGAATTGACAACCACTGGCACTGGTTGTCAAAGAATAAACCATGTATTTGGTTGTTTTAACCAAATCTTTTTTATATCTCTCTCTCTCTCTCTCTCTCTCTCTCTCTCTCCATATATATATATATATAGGGGGTTCCAAAAAACCTTAGCCCCCCCCCATTTGCAGCTTACATGTTTACTTATATCGAAATAGTTTTTAGTGATTATAAAAATATATAAAATTCTTTATTTATTGCAGGTATTAAAATTACTCTAGCTGATAAAGTGATAATATAATGGCTTCTCAATTAATTGGTGATTCGGAGAGGCAACGTGTGATAGATCGCATACGAGCAATAACATTTCGGGAAGCTCGTGATGCTCGAGCCACCTTTATAACACGTTCATGGGTTGCCAAAAAGTTGCGAAGAAGTGAGGACTTCGTCAAAAGAAATTGGAATAAAACTTTGGATGAATGTGAAATGGATACAACCAAATCTGGGCGCCCAAATTTGCCACTCTCTCAGGAAACAAAGGACATCATTGAAAGCGGTACGCGTAAGCGGGAAAACAGCTGCGCTAAACTTTCTAGAGAGATCGAAGTGTTGAGAGGAAAGATCGTTAGTGGTGAGATCATTCGACTGTACCGTCATAGGCAAGGTTTAAAGCCTTGGCATGAACTTCCAAAGCCAAGAAAAACTCAACTTAACATCGATAACAGAATGTGGTTTGCCCATTATCTCGAAGATTGGGATGTGGATGATTTCATGCATTTAGCTGTCTCCGATGAATTTTTTGTTTACGTAACACGTCGGCCTAACTACCAAAATGATCGAGTGTAGGCCACAACACCAGATGAAATCGATGACAATGAACATTATCGCGAATTATTAAAAAGTCCAGACTGTGTTGGTGTGTTTGTTTTGTTCACTGCAAAGACGCTCATGTGGGTGCTGAAGCCAAATGGTCAGAGTTGGGATGGACAGTATTTTCGTGATATTATTCTATCCCAGCATGTCATTCCTTTTCTAAGAAACCCAAACAATGTTATGGATGTCGATCAGGTCACACTTCTGCACGATAAGGCCCCCTGCTTTAAGGCATTAGCCACTCAACAGTTGTTGCGGAACCATGAGATCGATTTCTTTGGAAATGAAGAATGGCCAGGAAATTCTCCTGACCTGAACGTGTGAACACATTGGATCAGTTATAAAGGACAAGGTTAAATGTCTCTTGTTTCAAGAACCTGCAGCAAATCGATTTTCGAAGGATACAATGACGCAACACGTTGAAACTGTTTTAGCAAATTTGCGTAACGATCAAGATCTATTCACGTCACTTTTGGCAAGCTATCCAAAGCAAATTCAGGTTGTCTTGGAAGCCAATGGTGGGAACACCAAGTTTTAATTGTTTCTCATTAAATGCAGGATTAAATTCTCTTTTGTAATATGTTTAGTTTTACTGTACTTCTAATGGTTTAGGCTATGGGCGGGGGGGCTAAGGTTTATTGGAGCCCCGTATATATATATATATATATATATATATATATATATATATAGAGAGAGAGAGAGAGAGAGAGAGAGAGAGAGAGAGAGAGTAAACATAATTAAGGAATACAAAATCAGGGAGGACCAGGGATGCCACTCCTTGGGATTTATCCCAAGATCTTGGCATTTTCAGCGATACCTTGGGATATTGGGATTTCTTTAAACTAATATAGCAAATCTTGGGATCAGCCACAAGACATATATATATATCTTGGGATTTCTTGGGATTTTTTACAAGTGGATCTTGGTTTTTTTTTTAAATTTCTGAGTGGCATCCCTGGGGTGGACCAATCTAAAATAAATAGACGAACAGTGGTATAAGACTACTTATATAAAACATAGTTCCGGGCACATTAAATAGTTATATAATGAGATACGGAAATGCAAGCGTGAAGGGATATACGAACGTGGAAAATCACGAAGTATAATTGGTAGATAGATAATGGGAAGATAAAGTTTCGGAAATAGACAAGAGGCGAAATTAAAACAGTCGAAAAAAAAAATCAAACAGTTGAAAGTGAACCTGGGTAAGAACAGCAAAGGTATTATTCTACAATTAATAATAAAAGAATAATAACTATTAATAATAAAAGAATAATAACTATTAATAATAATAATAATAATAATAGTAATAATAGTATTAATGTTTATGATACTAATTGTAATAACAAAAATAGTAGTGTGAAAAACTCAATGATACTTGCAAGAATAGGGACGGAAAGACTAAAAACCATATTAGAAATAGGTATAATGGACAAATATTGAAATCATAACTACAAAACAAGGAAAAGGTAAGGTTATTAAAAGTTTTTCCCAATTTTATTCTGAGTTTGGTTTTCTTTAAAGGTTATTCTACCGTACGACGTAGTCTTCTTTAAATTCTATTCAGTTTCAGTTTACAAAATACAAATTCAAGTTTACAGACAAAATACAGGCATGTATACGGGCAATTTGTGATTGCAGACATGTCAACTCTCGCGGATTTTCCGTGAGGCTCACGGATTTTAAGTCTAATAATAATAATAATAATAATAATAATGATAATAATGATAATAATAATAATAAAATCGGGAGAGAATGAGTAATCTCACTGATTTTCATACTTTAAAAGGTTGACGTCTCTGCGATTGAGGATACTTGTGGTATTTGGTCCAGTTTGTATAGAGTAAGCCTAAGGTAGTACGAGTGTGACTGTGATTGATACAGGTAAATATGTGCTGCCTTGGGGAGGAAACACAAACTCGTGGTGCATCTTACTCCAGAAGAATCTTGCACCAGGACTGATAATAACTCGGGGTGTCCGCATTACAATCTAGTGACAGTTGCAATCAGTTGGATACGAATATGGATGTTTTTTAGACTAGACTAACACAGAACATTGTTGTTTTCAGTTGTGATGAACCACGTACGAAAGCCTCGTCAGTATTTTCACTCCCTATTTGCTTGGCAATGCTACTACGGGCTGCCTTGAAATGGGCGTATGGGCGGAGTAGTACTCTGTGTAAAAATATGTTTAACTCTGGGAAAATTAAATCCACTATAGTCCAAATAAGTAATGGTCAATGACAAACACTATAGTTTTTTTTCTTTTTCATGATGTTTTGGAGCCTCTTTGCGAGTGATCCGTTGCCCACGTCGGGCTAACATCATGAAAAAGAAAAAAATATAGTGTTTGTCATTTACCATTACTTATTCGGACTATAATGGAATTATTTTCCCAGAAGAGTTCCTTGTTCCATGCACGGTCTGTGTGTAACATAAAAGTTTCCCAAAGAACCGTTCTGAGTTGTATCATATACACACCTTGGTTCCTTTAATATATATATATATATTATATATATATATATATATATATATATATATATATATATATATATATATATATATATATATATATATATATACATACACACAAGGGTGGCCCAAAAGTTTCTTTACCGAACTTTTGGTAGCAATACTCTGAAGCTTTCACTAGGAAAAATAAAAAAAACATATTTTACTTTTATATTTATGATCTACCAAAAACTGTACACCCAATAACATATGTAATTGCAACAAGAATGGGAAGAAATGAAAATGAACTGCACAGGTTAAGTTAAATGTTCAAATAACCTCCATTCTGTTGTATACAAACACTAATATATATATAATATATATATATATATTATATATATTATATATATATATATATATATATATATATACTTCTGCCTCACCCTGTAATATAGGGTGTCCCCAAAAATCTATGTACTCTTTATAGCATCATATATATAAGAGTATATAGTTTTTTTTGGGACACCCTTATATATATATATGGCATGAATTTCACAATAAAACGTGAAATTAATGAATGCTGCAAATCCACAAGGAAAAAGAAAACGATTCCAAGGCCTTTCGTGTATTCAAAGCTTTGAATACACGAAAGGCCTTGGAATCGTTTTTCTTTTTCCTTGTGGGTTTGCAGCATTCATTCATTTCACGTGTTTTATTGTGAAATTCATGCCATATATATATATAAGGGGTGTCCCAAAAAAAACTATATACTCTTATATATGATGCTATAAAGAGTACATAGATTTTTGGGGACACCCTATATACAGGGTGAGGCAGAAGTAACCGGGCAGTCAATAAGCACTTATTCCAAAGTAATGTTTATTGAAATTTAGTCACAAATTAAGAAATTACAATGTACATGATACTAGAACAATATAAAGCATGATTAGAGCAAGTGTTCGAAATGCTGACCACGTTCTTCAATGCATTTAGAAAATCTGTCTACCACAGAATAGCACACACTTCGACACAAATCTTCGTTGATTTCTGCGCAAGAATTCACAATTCTCGTAGTGAGCTGCTGAATGGTCCTTGGTTTTTTCAGCATAGACTGAATTCTTCAGCACACCCCAAAGAAAAAGTCTGGAGGTGTAAGGTCAGGAGACCGAGGAGGATAATCTATGGGACCACGGCGTCCAACCCATCTCTGAGGGAAGTGCTCATCGAGCCAATCGCGCGCAGCGTGGCTGTATGGGGTGGTGCTCCGTCTTGTTGGAACCACATCTCACGAATGTGTGGCCAGGTTGCCACTTTTGGAAGGAAATTATTGTTGAGCATCGCCACGTAGTTGGCGCCTGTCACAGTTTTTTCAAAAAGAACGGACCGACAGACCAGAAGCACAGATCCCAATCCAAACCGTGACACCGATGGTGTTGACTTCCTTCTCGAGGATTAGGTGAGATTTTCACTTGCCCATAGACAGAATCATGTCGGTTGACGTGCCATTTAATTAAAGATGCTTCATCACTCCAGATGATCTTTTCAGGAAAGGTGGCGTCCATTGCACAGAGTTGTCGAAAGATCTCACAAAACTCCACGCGACGGTCATGATCATCTTCGTTCAGTGCATGGAGCAAGTGTGGACGATATGGCCTCAAGTGGGCATCGTGTAGCATTCTTATAATTGATCTTTGTGAGATGCCAAGTTCTTGCTCAGCTCGTCTGGTGGACTTCCGTGGACTACGAGCGAAAGCAACTTCAACAATCTGCTTGTTTTCGTCCGTACAGACAGACCTTGGTCGTCCTGGTCTTGGAAGATCTTCACATGAACCTGTTGATTCAAAGCGTTGAATGAGGCTGGCTACAGTGTCTCTTTTTATTGAACGATCAAATCTTTCTTTAAATCGGCGGCATCTCTCGCTCTTGTTGTCCGTTCGGTAAAATTTTTTTACAATGAAGACACGTTTCTTCCATTGTAAGCGTTGGTTGCTCGCCTTTGCCATAATTGGGGCTTTCAAAATTGACCGAAATAAGATGTGTTCACAACCACCAGCTGCGACAAACTGAATTAAACGGTTAGCCTAGCTAGGCTACCCGTTTAGCCTAGGCTATCGGGTGTTACGTAATCGATGCAATTATCGCTAGAAACTTCCAAAGCTGAAACATCAAAAAGCTGCCCGGTTACTTCTGCCTCACCCTACTTTGTGTTAAATCATATCTCACATTACAAATGTCTTTAACATACTTGTTAAATTAAACAAATGTTAATTGAATATTATTTGTTATATAATACGACTAGGGGCTAAATCCAGTTAAATCAGCAAGTATAAGAGATGTTGAGTCTATGCAATATGTGCCTTCCATCACGTCACGGAACCGTTATCGCTAAGAAGCACGTTAAACAACGCAAAAATACCGAGTATAAAAAAATGAAAGTGAAAATTAAAATGAAAAGGTTTATTGGCAGACTATAGTCCATATGACAAATATTATTAATACAATGACAGTTCCTACACTAAGGATAGAAATATATACAATTGATTAGAAATAATACTGCACTGTCGAAGTTAAGTGGAGCTACAGACAGACGTTTTCGTACCAAGAAGTCGATAGCTTAGGCCTTAGAGGATAAATGGTAGGACTCATGGATAGCTTGGATGATCGGGTTGGTTGATTTTTTAATTCTTTGCATTAGACTGTGTTGAACACGTCTTGTTACCTCTGGGAAGCTCGGGACATTGCGGGTAGCAAACGTTTGCGAAGCTGAGCATCTCGGGGGGTAATTTATGCAAGAGTCTAAAAGACCTGTTATACAGCAAATTTAGGGTTCTGCCAGAACCTTTTTTATAATTCACCCAGAGTTGCTGACCGTATATATTACTGCAGAAAGTACGAAAGAGTGTGTCTTTAGCTTTACTTGTACAGAAACGAAAGTTCCTCATGGTCATACTCGCTTTAGCACACAGGCTTCGAGATTGTTTCCTTATATCCGAGTCATCACTCAAGGAGCTGGTAATACAGGGCTATTCAAAGTGATTCACCTGATTTCAAATGAGAATATTTTTTAATGTTATAAATACAGAGTGATTTGTGATACATCAACCAAAAGAAAAACTGTCCAAATTTTGTCTCTCACCTCATAAATACTCTATGTGACTTCCCCTAGTTACACGAGCAACGTCGACACGATAGTCGAATTCCTCCCATACTCGCTCCAGCATGTCCATTGTCACTGACTCTACGGCAGTAACAATGCGAGTTCGGAGCTCATCCAAAGATGTGGGCAACGGTGGCACGTACACAGTATCCTTAACGTACCCCCAAAGGAAGAAGTCGCACGGTGTAAGATCCGGCGACCTAGGGGGTTCGAAAACTGCAACACACAAAACGCCTTCTGCTGTGCGGACGCCATTTTCACACTGACTATTTGTTGCTAGGCTAGGCCACGGCGTGACTTTGGAGCCCTCTCGCGGTGATCTTGTAAAATTCGAAGATTTCCTCTTTCATGTGGTGTATGCCCAGTTGATGCACGGTTGATAGTTACGGAAGTATTCTCAGTTGAAATCGGATGAATTAATTTGAAAAGCCCTGTAGTTTGACCCAAATACTTAAACTCTTGTACTTCCTCAATTACTTCACCGTTCATTTTAAACCTTATATCAGCTGGCTGATTACAGCTTTTAGGATGAAATTGCATAACCTTAGTTTTTGTAACATTAAAAAGAATATCATGTTTCTGCGAATACACTTCGCAGACATTTAGTAGCCGATCCAGACCTTTAACAGAGGGACTTATTAACACCATATCATCGGCATAAACTAAGTTATTTATCCTTCTGTTATCTATACAACATCCTACTGTTGCCTCATTAAGTGAAGCAATTAATCCGTCAATATACACATTAAACAGCATAGGGGAGAGCAACGTGTACAACTGTTTTAACACTCTTAAAAATGATATGAAATCATTTTAACCCAAATTGGTGTTAAATAAACTCAGATCCATCAAGTAGTTAAAATTGCTACATCAGTTGGTAATTCTGAAAATAGGGAGTAAAAGGTATATTCCCTTATTTTCAAAACTACCCAAGTGACGTAATCTGACCTCAATTAAAATGTTTCAATATAGAGTTTTTAACAGAAAAATTATATATATATATATATATATTATATATATATATATTATGTGTGTGTGTGTGTGTGTGTGTTGGTGTGTGATTTTGGTTCCGGCTTTCTGGATTTCCCTTTCCGACTCTCTCTTCCGGTTGTTATCTGGGGTTTCCTCTGTGAGAATTTTCGTATAATTATTACTGAAACGCAATATATATATATATATATATATATATATAATAATAATATATATATATATATATATATATATATATATATATATATATATATATATATATACACTAGGTGCTTACAGGCAAATTTAACCACTTCGTATGGGGATGCTTCAAAAAATATATTTCAATACTGTGTATTTAATACGAATACACATACGTAATACATTTATTACGAAGCAAATAATTTGGTGAAATTCTTCTTGATACATCTTCTTAAACTTTATATTTCTTTCTGTATTCAGTCTTAAGCGAAATAGTTCTTTCTATTACACACACGCCAATTACACCCGGGAGAGTTTTCAACTATTAATATTGTACCTTCTAAAAAGTTCCTTTTTTGTAAAATGAGAAAAGGTTTTGCCGTAATTAAATTCTTTTCTTCTTTTTCTTATTTTTTTCTTTTATTTCTTCGTTTTCTTTTTTTCTTTTTTTCTTCTTTTTCTTCTTTTTCTTTTTCTCTTTCTTTCTTTCTTTCTCTCTTTCTTCCTTAGGTTCCACTTTCTTGGGTAGCTGAACTAGCCTCGAGTGGATCTTCGAGTCCTTGTTATATCATGTAGCTTTTGTAACTTCTTCTTCTTCTTCTTCTTCTTCTTCTTAATCTTCGTTTTTTCTTCTTCTTTTTCTCCTTCTTTTTTCTTCTTTTTCTTTTTCTTCTTTTGCTTCTTCTCCTTTTTCGTCTTCTTCTTTTTCTTCTTTTTTTTTTTCTTCTTTTTCTTCTTCTTTTTCTCCTTCTTTTTTCTTCTTTTTCTTCTTCTTCTTTTTCTTTTTCTCCTTCTTTTTCTTCTTCTTCTTCTTCTTCTTCTTCTTCTTCTTCTTCTTAATCTTCGTTTTTTTCTTCTTCTTTTCTCCTTCTTTTTTCTTCTTTTTCTTTTTCTTCTTTTGCTTCTTCTCCTTTTTCGTCTTCTTCTTTTTCTTCTTTTTTTTTTCTTCTTTTTCTTCTTCTTTTTCTCCTTCTTTTTTCTTCTTTTTCTTCTTCTTCTTTTTCTTTTTCTCCTTCTTTTCTTCTTCTTCTTCTTCTCCTTCTTCTTCTTCTTCTTCTTCTTCTTCTTCTTAATCTTCGTTTTTTTCTTCTTCTTTTTCTCCTTCTTTTTTCTTCTTTTTCTTTTTCTTCTTTTGCTTCTTCTCCTTTTTCGTCTTCTTCTTTTTCTTCTTTTTTTTTTCTTCTTTTTCTTCTTCTTTTTCTCCTTCTTTTTTCTTCTTTTTCTCTTCTTCTTTTTCTTTTTCTTCTTCTTCTTCTTCTCTTCTTCTTCTTCTTCTTTCTTTAAATACTGTTTTTTAAAGGTTTTTAAATGAAAGAAATTCTCTCGTTTTTGCGTACTTTAGTAGAAATCTACTAAAGTAAGTTAATAATTTGTACACAGTTAATTTCATCTACTTAAAATACTTTCGAAAATTATTCCTCATTTTTGTGTATTTATAAAGTATCATTTATACGAGGAGGACATTACCTTGAAACGTCTCTTTTAATGTTTATTTCTTAATTAAAATAATTGTAATTACCTCTATAATTAAAGCGTCCTTTAAAACGTAATTTAAATTAATTAAATTGATTTTAGGTGTTTATTTTTAATTAGTTAAGTTTTTCAGTATATGGGTATTGATAAGTAAGCGAGTTAGTCATACGAGAGTAAGTGACACTTGTATTAATTACGTTGCAACTATATATATATATATATATTATATATATATATATATATATATGGAAGAGCTAATATTTTTTTTCATTTTACAGTCATGAAAGAGCTAATATTTTTTCTCATTTTACAGTCATGGAAGAGCTAATATTTTTTTTTCGTTTTACAGTCATGGAAGAGTAATTTTTTTTCGTTTTACAGTCATGGAAGAGCTAATATTTTTTCTCATTTACAGTCATGGAAGAGCTGATATTTTTTTCGTTTTCCAGTCATGGAAGAGCTAATTTTTTTTTTCGTTTTACAGTCATGGAAGAGCTAATATTTTTTCTCATTTTACAGTCATGGAGAGCTGATATTTTTTCTCATTTTACAGTCATGGAAGAGCTGATATTTTTTTTCGTTTTACAGTCATGGAAGAGCTAGTTTTTGTTCTCATTTTACAGTCATCAATCATGGAAGAGCAAATATACGCTGCAGCGTGCTTTAAGTATGATAAAAATGTTAATTTGCTTTAAAATGCAATAAACAATAAAAAAAAAAATCCTTTTAGTGTAACAGTAAAAATGTCAGAATTTAATGATAATCCTTTTGTCACTTTAAATAATTTATATTTTAATTTCTAGTTTAACAAAACAAAAAACAAAAAATCACTAAAATTGAATAAAAAATATTAAATTTTAAATTAAAAAACAAAATCTGTTTTTTTCATTTTAAATTTGCATTAGTCATAATGAATCTGAAAATTAAAATAATTGCCGACCATTGGCAACTTTTATGTCAAATTAGTTCCAATTTCTTGGTTATGAAAAATAGAGATTCATTTTTATAATCTGAAATTCCCTTTGAAGTTATTGCAAACTGCATCAGAAAGCCTTAATTAATGCATTAATGTTATTACGTCCTAATAATATATATATATATATATATATATATGCACTAAAATCACAGAATAACACGTGATCTTATTAATAAGCAAACAACCACAGGGAAAAGGAAAAGGAAACACGAAGTCGAGCGCTTTCGTGATATATTCACATCTTCAAGGAGAAGATGTGATATATCACGAAAGCGCTCGACTTCGTGTTTCCTTTTCCTTTTCCCTGTGGTTGTTTGCTTATGTATATATATATATATACACATTTAACTGCAATGACCACGCAGTATATTAATGTATAGAAACGACGTAAGTATAGAGGAGCGTTCTGCACACGAGGAAGAGAAATAACGAACAAAAATGAAAATGAGGTGAACCGCCCGGGAATCGAACCCAGGATCTTCCGATTGACGGTCAGATGCGCTATCCATTACACCACGGGCCTCGATCAGTCATAAGTCGAAATTCTCCTACATAGGGCAGAAACCAATGCCCTGAGAGGGCACCCTCGCAAATCGTGAATATGTACATTTAACTGCAATGACCACGCAGTATATTAATGTATAGAAACGACGTAAGTATAGAGGAGCGTTCTGCACATGAGGAAGAGAAATAACGAACAAAAATGAAAAATGAGGTGAACCGCCCGGGAATCGAACCCAGGATCTTCCGATTGACGGTCAGATGCGCTATCCATTACACACGGGCCTCGATCAGTCATAAGTCGAAATTCTCCTACATAGGGCAGAAACCAATGCCCTGAGAGGGCACCCTCGCAAATCGTGAATATGTACATTTAACTGCAATGACCACGCAGTATATTAATGTATAGAAACGACGTAAGTATGAGGAGCGTTCTGCACACGAGGAAGAGAAATAACGAACAAATGAAAAATGAGGTGAACCGCCCGGGAATCGAACCCAGGATCTTCGATTGCCGATATATATATATATATATATATATATATATATATATATATATATACAGGATGAGTCAAAAGTATTTTTGTATAATTATTTTTAAGCAGGACTTTTGACTCACCATGTGTATATATATATATATATATATATATATATATATATATGCACTACCATTACGCTACGACACGTAGCGTCCAGAGCTGTTTTTCGTATTAAACCCCTTGCAATCGAGGTAATGATAGCATTTCATTCATGCAAAATTGTACGTGTTCATGCATGATACAGTATTCTTGGAGGCGAAAGCATTATACGTGTTCTCTCGGGTGTTGAAATATCCACCAGGTTGTACTAACTTTTATCTTGTTGTAACGTGGTGGTAGTGCCTTCGCCTTGTACTCAAAAGGCACTGTACTTGAATCCTGGTGGAGGCATTTTTGCATTATACCTCGTCCTATAGTAGACGGAACAAACATTTTTTTTCATTATCATCAAACACAATCTTTTTTTTCAAAATTAAACTAATTTTATTTAATTTCGTTCAAAATATACTTTGTTCAAATTATACAAATGACGCTATAACTCATTTAATTATTTAATTAAACAATTAATGACTAAAACTTTTTTAAGTGAGATCACTCAAATTATTTATAGGAAATAGATTCAAATTACGAATCTCTTTCGAAAAAAATGAGTGGGAATAAGGATAAATTTTTAAGTGAGATCACTCAAATTATTTATAGGAAATAGATTCAAATTACGAATCTCTCAAAAAAATGAGTGGGAATAAGGATAAACCGAAAATTAAATATTCATAATGAACATTTTGGGTTGAAAAGTTCTTTTTGGTTGAAAATTGTGGTTTCATGGATGACGTATTGTGGTTGATTATCTTAAATTATTTGGTCTTTGCCTGTAGCGGAGAGACAGAAAAGTGGGTATACCAGTGATTAAATCGTTCGTACATTTTATTTCTTACAAGTGAGATTAACTGTTTGAGATGGGTATCTCTCACCACTTGAAGTTGATCCTATTCCATTCTTTGCCCAAAAATGAAAAATCCTAAAGTGGGTATCTTTTAAAGCGGGATTACGACATCTGATCGACTTGACATTTATCGACAAATATACAGTATTGTGAATTAGATTAAGTTGGGTTACGTTAGGTTAAGTTAAGTTAGATTAGGGTAGCATATGTTGAGTTACGTTAGGTTAAGTTAGTTTTTTAGAATGTCAGTATTGTGGTCTTGTCGATACGGTGAGTAGAGGTCCTCCTAAAGTACACTCAAAATAAAAACGTCTACATTTAGAACTTATAACTTCTTTTTGAGGATGCATTTTAGGGGAAGTTTTTCTTCTTTTGGGTATCAAAGCTTCTTGTCAGATGATATAATAACTTCTCTTAATGATACATAACTTCTTTAGATAGAGGAAATGGTCTTCAAGACTTCTTTTTGGAGTGATTTGAGACAAAAGAAGATTATATTTCTTTGTATAGAAGGTTGCAAGAACTTTTTTTGTTTTCTGTAGACAATTCTCAAATCGATCCATTCCCATTCCTCTCCCCAATTTTATAGAAAATACCCCTCAAACGTGCAATTACGTCACAACCTTCTTTTTGCATTTTTTCAAATTGGAAAACTCATTTCTCAAAGTCTGAATTCTCACTTCGAGTATTCTCACTTGTAAACCGCGGATGGCAATGAGAATGACATTGAGTGAGAAGGCTTCCGATATGCGTGTGACGCCTCCATGATATACTCAGACAGCGATCTCACATCCCTTAACGAAATAGTAAATAGAGACATCGCAAGGGTATGCAACTGACTGAAAGCTAATAAATTATTCTTAAATAAAACAAAACAAAATTCCTTCTAGTCACAAAAAAGAAAGTAATACCAGACTTCAATATTATCGTTTACTCGCAATTGATATCGCGCGTCACTGAAGGGAAATAATTATTAACAGTTGTGCTTGATAACAAACTATCCTATTAACAAAATTACATTTTCTTCCCACTGGTACAGTATTACCACTTATGGGAGTGCATGTGATTACATCATCAACTCTTTAATCATAAACCAGAAGAAATGTATTTAAAAAATAAACAAGTGATTATTATGTTCATACATCAGGACTCTTCAAGCAATTGCCTATATTAGAATTCAAAGACATATCTGAAATGTATTAGATGTACTCCCTAATGTTCAGAGTTACAAAACAATCTACTCCGACCATATTAATCGAGAATATAATGAACAATCAGATAGGTCAGGAACATCAAACAAGGTATATGGAGAGTGAATATATATTCCAAAGGCAAACTATACTCTTTAATGTAATAGAAATTCTTACACTTATTTAAAAGTAGAATTATAGAACAATCTATCGAATGAATTAAAAACAATGAATGCTCTCTATCATATTTTATAAAACGATTAAAACTTAACAAATTCCAAAGTTACTGAAGGTACTCCTTTCTTGGTGCTGGTTAAGTATGCGGTCTACCTACGATTCGGCGGTCTACCTTTTAATTATAGCTTCCTATCTTGTTTACTAATTGTTTGTTTACATCCCATTGTCAATCGCCCTTGACGATTGGT
>JAJOZX010003782.1:290000-322500 GCA_023014485.1 Bathynomus jamesi | reverse complement strand
GAAAAGTTAATTTTAGCTGAATTATTGTGATATCTTGTGCCTTTATTTTTTTTTTAGTTTAGAAATATATTTTTGTTTATTTAACGCAAAAGTGGATTATTTCAGAATGTTATAATTAGTTTTGTTAAATTTTTGGTATTAACCTTGTTCATTTTTTAGAATAAACACTTATGTTCCTTAATCTATTGTTTTATTATATATTTTTTTTTTCAATAAAAATAATAAGCTGACTCTAAATAAGAGTGTTTTCTTTTTATAAGGGGAGCGGCGAGTTCTAACTCGCACCCCGGCGGCAAATACTCTAGGCGCGCCTCTGTGCACAACCGCATTAATTGAATAAAATTAAGGGCAATGCCAATTGGAATCAGTACATATATACAAAGGATCTCAAACTGCATTTATATTCCTCCATTACACGATACCCACCTCCCTTGCATACCTAAAATGTAAGCAGGGTATATTCAAGAGGAACTCAAGGTGAACTAAGCTTTCAAAATCACTGTCGGCTACGACTGAACTCCAGTGCATGCCCATAGATTTATGAGAACAAGACCAAAGAGGACGCTTATTTCTTAAGAATGCGTCCCCAAAACAGCTAAATACGGCAATCTCTCCATCACCTACATTACTTCCTCTCTACGAGACTACGACAACCATTCCCTTTATCAGTGCACCGTCCGTGGGTTGGGGTCGAGAGGTTTACAAACAAAGGAAACACAGAAAGAAATGGGCAACGAAAAAGAGGAGAGACCAAAATGTGAAATTAACACTTAACATCGCCTGATAAATTACGTACCCCCATATATATATATATATATATATATATATATATATATATATATATATATATATATATATATAAATAACAGTGTAAGAGGGAAGGAAATTAAAAAAAAAAAAGACTTTGAACTCAAATCTGATAATTTCTCTTTATATGCGCCTCGGTGGTGTAGTGATTAGCGTCGCTGACTACGAATTCATCGGCCCCGGGATCGAGACTCGGCTGAAGGCAGGCGGCGCGCAGCAAAACCCAGCTGTTCATCCTTCCACACAATATAAAAAGTGGTTGGTAGATAAATGGGTACCATGGGGTGCCTAGTGGTTAGGAAGCTGGGCTGCTGGTGGAGCGTGGTTGGGATTCCACGTTAAACTGTAGGTCGAAGGTAGAGTGACAAGCTTGACCTTCGTCAGAATGAATAATTCGGACGGAAGCAAAAACCAAGGTTATGAAAGAAGGGAAGTTTAGCAATAATAAAAAGGCAACTCTGTTTTCATTCGCTTCTAAATACCAAACGTTTCGCATTTTAATATATTTTTAAAAACCTCGATTTAACATAAGGATTAAAAGCCTTTACTCTCATAATCTATTTTATATTTAGATATTTAGTTAAATATTTGTTTAAATGCATTTCAGTACGATTAAAACGATGTTCCAATAGAGAGGAAAAATATATGCTTGATTGAAACAATCGTAATACGTGGTGGTAACTACTTCGCAACCAGTACGAATGGTTTATTTAACTCCGTACAATGATCGTGCTAAACATTCACGTTTATTTTTTGGTTGGTTGTCTACTTAATGATAGTTTTTCTTCTTCTTTTTGAACCAAATACATAGAGTGTTTATAAATTTTCTGTACAAATTCAATTGAAATTGAATTGAATCTAAAGATAATTTATGGATACTCTGTACTTTTTTTCCGGAATTATACGACATCCGATCGACTTGACATTCTATCGACAAACATATTGTGCGTTAATTTAACCCTTTAACGCCGGAATTGTTTTGTAGTGTTAAGTTATGAATACGTGTATTTGAAAGGTTACCAATATGTAGCGGTCGTCCTTTAAGGGTTAAGTTAGGTTAGGTTAAGTTAAGTTAAGTTAAATTTTTAACGTCTGTTATGGTCATGTCTATCCGATGGCTATTGGTTCCTTTTTTTCTATATAGGCCCTATATGCCAACAGTCAAAAATAGCTTTGAAAAAACTCCAAAAGAGAACATTCATATTTAACACGAAGACAAGACTTATTTAATTGTAATTGTATTATAATATTGTTGTGGATTCACACGGCGGAGAATTGGGAAGGAGTTTCCACTGAATACTTTTAAATAATATATATATATATATATATATATATATATATATATATATATCATATATCAATGGATTTCATTTGTAGCTTTGATTCTATGACGACTGAGCACGTATGTACGCCTGAATAAATATTCAAAACAGCTGTAAACAACTCCAAATTTAATTGCAAATTTCCCAAATTTCAAATATATATATATATATATATATTATATATGAAATGAAAAGGTTTATTGGTAGACTATAGTTCGTATGACAAATATTATTAACACAATCACAGTTCACATACTAAGGATAGAAATATATACAGTTGATTAGAAATAATACAGTAATGTCGAAGTTAAGTGGAGCTACAGACAGACGTTTTCGTACCAAGAAGCTTAGAGGATAAACGGCAGGACTCATGGATAGCTTGGATAATCATCGGGTTGGTTGATTTTTTTAATTATTTGCATCAGATTGTATTGAGCACATCTTATATATATATATATATATATATATATATAATATATTTATTATAATTATATTATATTCTTTTTAAAGTTACATAATAACTAAGGTTAGGCAGTTCCACTCAAAGGCGCTCTAATCAACCAGCAAATATTAGTTTCAAAATGAGAGGTGAACCAATAGAGGAAGTACAAAATTTAAGTATTTCGTTGAAATTTTTACCAGCTCCTTGAGTGATGACTCAGATATATGAAAACGATATCGAAGCCTCTGTGCTAAAGCAAACATGACTATAAGGAACTTCCGGTTCGGTACAAGTGAAGCTAAAGACACCCTTTTTCGTACCTTCTGCAATAATATTTATGGGCAGCAACTCTGAGTGAATTATAAAAAAGGTTCTGACAGAACGTTAAATTTGCTTTACAACAGATCTTTCAGACTCTTATACAAGTTAACCCCAAGATGCGTCAGCGTCGCCAATGTTTGATAATCACAATGTCCCCAGCTTCCCGGAGGTAACAATTCGTGCTCAATACAGTCTAATGCAAAGAATTAAAAAAAAAAAATCAGCCAACCCAATTAGCGAAGCTATTCATCAGTCCTACTTTATGTCATCTAAGCTATGGACCTTCATGGTATGAAAACGTTTGTCTGCAGCTCCACTTAACTTCGGTATTGATATTTTTTAATTAACTGTATTTCTGTTCTTAATACTTCAATTTTTAGTGTATTTATTTTCAGGTTGTATCGTTACTATATATCACGAAAGCGCTCGGATTTCGTGTTTCTTTTTCCTTTTTCCCTGTGGTTGTTTGCTTATATATATATATATATATATATATATATATATATATATCTTTCCTTTATTGTTAACAAATTAATGAACGCAAGAATCTAAACCCATTTCTGGCCAAAATTAGCCAACGCATCTCAACCCTACAAAACCCATCGATAGAGGCACCAGAAATAGGGCGAAAAACAGTCAGATCGTCGACTCGGAGTTTTATCTCGTGTGAGTACTAATTTTTCTAGCATGACAGCTCTCCTTGACGTAGAGGGGTTATTCCCCCCCTAGGCGAGTATGGGTCGGTGGGTCGAGAGATTCGGATCTGTTCATGACTATTCGAGTATTCTGGCCCACGCTCGCCGTCCCTTTTTTATGTCAATTGGAAGGGACGGTGAAATAGAAATGGTCAGGTATCCAAATTGCTATAACGATTTTTTTTTTCTCTCTCTCTCTCTCTCTCTCTCTCTCTCTCTCTCTCTCCTCTCTCTCTCTCTCTCTCTCTCTCTCTGAATATATATATATATATATATATATATATATATATATATATATATATATGGTATATAATATGTTACGGACAAAGCCCGGCAGTTGGACAATGCGCGCTTTTTCTGGACACACTGCGCATTTGTCCTTTCTCATTTGACAGAGTCCGAAATGTATAATTATATATATAATCTAATTATATATGTAACCTAACCTTACTTAACCTAAACTAAACTATCTTAACCTAACCTAATTTAATCTAACCTAATACAGTTTAACACTCGGCACATTGTCCAGTTGGGACTCGTCAAAGTCCGAACTACTTATCTATTTCGGACTCCATCAAATGAGGGAGGACAAAGCGCGGTGTGTCCGACTGCCGGGGTTTGTCCATAACATATATATTTTATGCAAGAAGGAGGGGCCAAGGGCGAACGGCCCGCAATAGTCAATACGTCTTTCGCTATTATTAATAGTAGTAATAGTAGTAATAGTAGTAATAATAGTAGTGACAAAGTAATTATTTAGAAATCTGAGTATAAAAATTGTTTTAAGTTTAATAAACAAACTGGTGTTCGATATCAAAGTTCGATTCCACTCCATATTCTGAGAAAGACTCGGTTCTATAAACATCCTCTTATACCAAAGATCTCTCTTCTCTCTCTCTCTCTCATTCTATGTATCTCTAAAGGCGTCTTTATTTCTTTGATGAACCCCCAAACCATTCATAGTTTCTTCTGATGTATTTATTTAATTGTACACATCATAATTAAAATAATAATTTTAAAGTAAAAGTTACAGTTACAGGCTAACAAAGGACTCTAAGATCCACTCTTGGTTAGCCCAAGAAGGAAATAGAAAAGTTATAAATAGCAATAATAAAAAAAAGAATATTGAAAACTTGTACCATGCTTACACTTATAGACTGCTGACAGAAAATGGTGGTGAAAGAAGATGTATAGGAAAATAAGAAAAAGTATAATGAAAATAATAGCTTCAGAGTTCATTCACACCATGCGTAAACTTATTACTCAGTTTCGCACTAGAAAACAGCGGAAAATAAAGGCTTGCACGAATACTAAACTAGTAATCTAATCTACGCCATGCATTTCTTTTAAGGAACTTTTTGTTTGTTATTATGTACAAGAAGTCATCATTTCATCGTCGTAGCTTTATTATTTTAAACATTCTTTAATAATCAAATGTTTGTATATGATTTCCGGATACATTTGTTGATAAATTGTACTGTAACTTACTGAACTGTAAAATTTTAGACTGTAACTTGCATAGTGTTCTTTTTTTCCTTCCATATGTTACTGTTCTTTTTTTCCTTCCAATATGTTACTGTTCGGTTTCCTTTTTAAGCTGTAATGAGCAAATATTATCTTTACCGAATAATTTAATCATTTTCAGTGAAATTCTTCGCTTATTTAATGTACTACAACTCAGAATGGTCCTCTGAAAAACTTCTATGTTACACACAGACCGTGTATGAAACAAGGAACTCTTCTGGGAAAATTAAATCCACTATAGTCCCAATAAGTAATGGTAAATGACAAATACTATATACCATTACTTATTTGGACTATAGTGGATTTAATTTTCCAAGAAGAGTTCCTTGTTCCATGCATGGTCTGTGTGTAATTCGGAGTTGTAACATATATATATATATATATATAAGCAAACAACCACAGGGAAAAGGAAACACAAAGTCCGAGCGCTTTCGTGATATATTCACATTATCACACACACACACACACACACACACACACACACACTATACAGTGTATGTATATATACAGGGCGTCCCAAAAAAATGTATACACACTTTAAATACTTATAAAGGCAGTGTTTATTACAATACATTTCATTTTCAAAATGTAATAGAATCTACAGACATTATTTAATTGTTTTGTCAACGCCTGTTTTCAAACTGACGTCCGTTCTGGTCCAGGCACTGCTGATAACGCGAAGCAATGGAATCGCAAACATCACGAAACATTTCGTTTGGTATTTGTGTGCATTCTCGTTCAATGGCTGCTCTCAATTCAGCGACTGTTGCAGGTTTTATAGCGTAGACTTTGTCTTTTAAGTATCCCCATAAAAAAAAGTCTAGTGGTGTGAGGTCTGGTGAACGCGGAGGGTATTCTACGAAACCCCTTCGTCCAATCCACATCCACATCGTGCCAAGTACCACTCGCAATACTCCACTCTTCGGTCCGGATCATCATCTTCATTAATAGCATGGACTAATCTTGGAATGTAACTTTTCCATTGACAGCGCTTCAAAATGCGTTGGACAGACGATTCTGAAATTCCTACCTCACGACTCGCTTGCCGCACAGATTTTCTTGGACTTTGGTGATACGTTTCCAGTACTCTTTCTTGCTTTGTGGGGCTTGTCGATGTCCGTGGTCTTCCGGAACGCTTCTTGTGGACATTCTGAACAGTTCCATCGGCTTCAAACTTATCTCTAATTCGAGTGATGGTAAGTCGCGTTGGTGGATCTGTTTGAAACTCCCTCCTAAACTGTCTTTGCACTTCAACTGCGTTTTCACACTTCCAGTAGCATTTTAGAATGAATTTCCTTTGTTCAAAGCTTAGTCTGACTGCCATTATTAAATCTAATGGGTTTAACTTGGAAAGAAAGAAACATCAATTGAGCTATCAGCTGTTAAAGTGTGTATACATTTTTTTGGGACGCCCTGTATATACACTGTGTGTATGTATATATACGTATATATATATATATATATATATATATATATATATATATATATATATATATATATATATATATATATATATATATATATATGTGTGTGTGTGTGTGTGTGTGTGTGTGTGTGTGTGTGTGTGTGTTTTAGACAGATATATGTTTCTCCGTACAAGCTAACTTAGTAGTAAAATTTAATAAAATACAAGGTATGGAAAAATGCAATATGAGACATAGTTAAATAGTTTATTAAATGCGTTATTATATGATTCCGAAACTACTGAAAACATATTACATAAATCAATACATAAATAAATAATAATATAAAAAAAATAGAAATAATATAGAAATAAATAACAAACGTAAATAATGAACATTTATACTAAATATAAATCACTTTGTATTTAAATTCTCTCTCTCTCTCTCTCTCTCTCTCTCTCTCTCTCTCTCTCTCTATTCTGTCCTCTTAATAAGCGTAAGTTAAATTCAAGATATTTATCCAAATGGCCTCTTAATTTTAGTCTCATTGCGGGGTTCTGTGTCCCTAAAATAAACGCATTATTTCTCAAACGCGTGTAAATCCCTTATTGATATGTCTTAAACTGTGGCAAATAAACATGGTAAATTAAGCCATGATCGTAAAGTAGCGTCAAATTGTTGGATTTTTGTAATAATTATCCTCAACTTAAATTGAATGTTTTGAGTTCTTACTTTCCAAATCTACGAAAGTAATCTGAAACTCGGCTCGCCTCGCTCGGACAACGCCTGATTTAAATGGTTGGACACTTAATGAAGTTGTATAGCGCTCTGCCTTTGTAGAATATTTAGTCGTTAACTTCATGCAGACATAGTTTAAGTCCCCCGTTTTCATGCCCGAAATGGTATTAAGTTACAGCTTTCCTTTATATATATATATATATATATATATATATATATATATCCGGTGCCCAGATGCCCGTATTTCTTGATACCCCGATTTTGAAAATAAAATAAGAAGATAGATAATAATGTTTAGATTTATTTCTGAGATACGGTTTTTAAGCCCTTATTTATCGTTTGGGGGTTTTCCTTTGTAATTTGAGTCGAGCTTTAAGTTAATTCAACTTTAGAGTTAAATTTAATAAAAACTAATAAAGTTAATATTATTATAGTTAAAAATAATTCACACACAAAAGAGAGAGTGGACTACACCTATATATATATATATATATATGTTTCAATTTCAGTATACGTACATGTGTACATAACATACGTACTTAAATTGCATGGGTATTTCAGGAATTTTATGTACGTTTTGTTGATAAATTCATTCAGCATTTGAAAACATTCAGGGTGATCCAAAATAAATAATAACGAACTATAATTCAAATTTTAATTGGACATCGTTTGATAATTAAGTTTGAATCACACTGTATTTATTAATACTTTCATATAATTCTATAAAGAAATAATAATAATAATAATGATAATAATAATAATAATAATTTGTGTAATTGTACTTAAACGGACGTGTTAATTTCCTTGAAAAGTAAACGCTCAACTTTTAGGGTTGAGTTTTAAGTTTTGGTTTTTGGCTAAAAATACAATAGTTACCCTTTTTTTTTAATGTATTCAATCCGACGTGAATACAACAAGTTTTTTGTGTATATTGAGGTCCTGAATGTAGTGGGTTATGCGGCTTTAAACCCTTCATCCTGTCCCAAAGCTAGATCCTATCTACTTGGCAGATAGCTGGTGAGGGGCCTCTTTGCGAGTGACCCGTTGCCCACTTTGGCCTTCCATTATCAAAAAAAAACTATAATATTTGTCATTTACCATTACTTATTCGGGCTATAATGGGCTTAATTTTCCCAGAAGAGTTCCTTGTTCCATGTACAGTCTGCGTGTAACATATATAATGTATATACTGTATATATGTGTAGGAAAGATAGGTTAGATTAGGTACCCCACTACTGTGGTATGTGACCAAGCACCCCTCTAATATAGTAGTAAAACAAACGTGTGTGTGTGTGTGTGTGTGTGTGTGTGTGTATCCTTATCTCTGCAAAGCAATCAGTTTTAAAATGAAAGCATATTTCCCACCCAAAATTTTAGAAAATAGATAAAACGATATATATATCATTTCTCAAAACAAGTTACAATACTCGTATTTCCTCTTTTCCTGTTTCTCTTTTGTTTCTTTTCGTTACAGATGATAGACAAACGGAAATAAAGTAGACAAAAAGACAAAAACAAAATTGATTCGAAAGAATCAAATAAAAATACGAAATTCAATGACCCAAAATGGAATTTCCTTCTTGCGTTAAATATCAGAATTAAGCTTGGCAACAAGTAGCTTATTATAAGGCTTTTGTTTTGAGCTTCGAACTAGTAATTAGTGAGCTGGGCATTTGCGGCATATTTTGCGGTACTGCGGTACTTGCGGTACCACCGCACTACCACCCCGGGCCCCCATAACGCAGTACCGCAAAGGATCGCTGAAAGTACCGCAGTACCGCTACCGCATTCAAATTTCCGCGTACCGGTTTGGTACCGGTTTGGTAGTGCAGCAGTACCGCAGTACCGCAATATGCCGCAAGTGCCCAGCTCTGGGACCGTCACTAATTACACTGTCAAATGCTTCTCACGTCTTTCTGTTACCATAGTTACGTTTTATAGTGGATTCTTGCTTAAATGATGAGTACCGATAACGTGATATTTTCAGTCTTTTTTCTTAAATCCTGAGTTTATTCCATATTGTCTTTCTTTCAAAGCATGTTTTTTTTGGGGGGGGGGGCCGGATGGGGGGGAAGTGATATTCAGTGAGGAGGGTCAGAAACTGGTCGAACGCTTCGGTCAACTAATGCGGCCCATTTTGCTAATTCCTGGATTAGTATTACCAACACCATCGGGAATTGAACCCCTGACTATAGTGTCTTCAGTTCGCCTATGGTAAAACGGCGTTTCCACTGAGCTACGGATGCTATTTTAGAGGGAAGGTTTTTAAAATTCTGAATGGGTTCGATAACGTAAATAGAGATAGTTTTTTCGAAATATCACAATATAGTAGAATTGAAATAACGGGTGTAAGCTGACAAGTAGAAGGTTCGAGACAGCAGTTGCTAAAAACATTTTTACCCATAGAATAGTAAATAGCTGGAATAGTTTGCCTGTAGAAATAATTAGTAGCACGTCTATAAACATGTTTAAAAATCGATTAGACGCATATGTTGATAGATTGGGGTATAGTTTAAGGTAGTAAAATTAAGGTTTTTGTGGTTCGGAACCCACGTAAAATTGTAGGTCAGCCTCCGTCACCACGGAGGACATGCGCAATACACAATTACAAACACAGTTAGGTAGACCAGCCATGAGTGGATCCTAGGGTCTTTGTTGGCCTGAAACATTATAGCATTATAACATTATATTGTACTTTTGCATTCGCAGAGCTAATATGTACACTTTCGGTAAAAGGTTCACCGAGAAACATAAAAATTCTAAAATGCAGAGAAAATTACTAATTGGTAATATTGTACTGGGTGAATTTTACAATTAAAAATGTGAAATTAATAAATGTTACACACCCACAGAGCAAAAAAAAAAAACTATTTCAAGACCAAGAATGACGAGATGTTGTAAATTACACGAAAGGCCTTGGAATCGCTTTTTACTCGTATTTTTCCTTGTGGGTATGTAACACCTGTAATACTTGTATTTTTCTTTGGGTATTTTCTTCTTTCTGGTGACTAATAAAGCTTCAAAACCGAAACCCAATCATTAGATTAGTAATTTGGGGGGGGGGAGGGGGGGATTTTGTTTTTTGGCGAACTTTTTTCCGAAACTACATTTGATGGAGAACAGTATTGTCGTGATTAAGTTTTATTTATTATATAATTTTATTATTTTAATTAATTTGTATATTTTTTTCTATTTCTTTATACTGATATGATATTATATCAATCAATTGTATATATTTCTATCCTTAGTGTATGAACTGTCATTGTATTAATAATATTTGTCATATGGACTATATATAGTCTGCCAATAAACCTTTTCATTTTCATTTTCATTTTCATTTCTAAATTCTATGTAAGGTAACACGTGGTCGGCAGCTGACACGGAATATGCTGCCGACCGACATTTTGTACGGAAAGGAATTTTGAAATGTTTACGGTTTACTCTATTTAACGTATTTATTTAAGTAAACACAAGGATAATAACGGGGGGGTGGGGAAAGCGAGCGTGAATACGTGTCTTTACAATATACCGTTGGGAGAGAACTTACGCTAACACTGAATAAATTTAACTTACGAAAGTGTAATGGAACATATGATTAAATACCCAAAGCTCAATTTCGTCATCCCATATTGGTGTCTCTTACAGCGTTGAATGTTAAAAAGGAGAAAGGATAAATTAAATTCTTTATTAATTAACTCTTACGTCTTTTACGTGATAAGAGAAAACCGCAACAAACGCGGGGCTTTGATGTTGCAAGCAGGGCGTTTCCTGGCATAAGCAGACTAAGCGGCCGCTTAGGGCCCCGCTGCTACTAAGGGGACCCTAGACAGGCTCCCAGGTCATAGCTCAGTGGGCAGGAATAGGAATATAGCTGAAGTTATTATTAATATTATTATTATTATTATTATTATTATTGTCGTATTAATTAAAGTTTTGGTGGATAGATTGGTGGGGCCTCAAATGGGTATACTGCTTAGGGCCCCCTCTAATGGCTAGAAACGGCCCTGGCTGCAAGTAATCACAATTCAACAGCATCGGCAGCTCAGTGGTTAACACCGTTTCCTTATAATAAACAAAGTTAAGACACTAAGATCGGGAAGTCGATTCCGAATGTAATTGGTTAATAATAATCAAGAAGTTAGTGCAATAGACCGACACTAGTTGGCCCAAAAGATATACCAGTTTCTAACCCTCTTGACTAGGTATTACGCAAGATATTTCAATGTCCTTCAAAATATTCGGAAGAGATAATTTGTCAGTATCAAATCCGACCTAATATAAACTAATTTATTTAATCCTCAGTTTCCAAACCAAAGTTTGTCTAAGTGAGACTTAATATGTGTTTTCATTTAAAATAAATAACAAAGAGGAGTTTCAAAAATAATTCTTGGTCAAAAGGTTCAATGTCATTCTAGGTTTAATTTGGCTTTAAAGGTTTGTTACGAAACCAGCAATTAAAGTTAAGTATGTAATAATGGCAAGCGTAAAACTACTACACACAAAACACATACAAACGCACGTATGTACAAACAGTTATAATAATTACTGTGTATATTCCGTACATACACACTGTATATAAAGAGATTATACAGTCTACATATACTGTATATATATTATATATATATATATACTGTCGGAGTGTCTTTCAACAACTTTTATTTTGAATTTGAGTGTATATTTATGGGTTTATGTATTTCATCTATCTATTGTATATCGACTGAAAAATGCTTTCCTTGTCATCTACAGAAAGGTTGTCGAAAGTAAATAGATACCTTTGGTTTTCCATAGGTTTTAATTTGATAATAAAAGTCAATAAATAATAACAAATTTGTTGAATTAATGTATTTAGAATTGTGTTGCTGACCCCTTTACATTATGTAAAGCTGACACACGTTCTGGCATTCCATTGGTGAGCTTTGCCGTTTGTCCTTAAGGACAATCATCGCAGTGTCTATTTACTTGTGTCAACCCTGTGTGTGTGTGTGTGTGTGTGTGTGTGTGTGTGTATATATATATATATATATTGCAGACACCCAAAATATTTACATATAAAAAGCTAAACAACATTTGTGCTTAAAACAAGTCCTAAAAAATAAAAATTTGTCCCCCACTTTTAAATACGTAAACATTTATTTAAAAATGCTTAAACATTCGTGTATCGGATGAATGTCTGTTTTCTTTCTTCTTTTTTATAATCAACTACATCTGGTGGACAAGAAATCTAATTCATTCAATTTCCGAGTAAGTCTGAAAGCAATTTGGGCCAAATTATAAATACAGCTTTGAATTGTCTTAATTGCGTCTATTAAAGTTATTAAAATATTAAAGCATACAAATTTGCGCTATTCAGGCATTGAAAATGCCTTGAAACGAAGCATTTCTTCATTATAAGATTGTAGACTTAGCTCACGAACGCATTAAAGACAATTATCATTGCAGTTATACGTAATAGGTTGATGGAAAGCGTTTCCTTGTAACACTTTTCGGTAATAAATTGTAATATTTTTGTAATTCCTTCGAATTTATAAGAGCGAAGGATTTCGAGAAATACTAATGAGTGTTGAGAAATACGTAACATAATTGTTTTTAACCTTAGCAAGCCTTAATCATTTATTCACGGCACGGAAAGAAATATAGTTAGTTGAAACAATTACTTTTGTAACCAATCCAAAGTGGTTAGTTAATACAACCACTTAAGTTTATTATCAGAAAAATAAATATGCATTCTAAACCAAATGGCTGCAGGAAGATGTAATAGCGCCTAAATTTTTTTTTAATGTATAATACTGACATATTAATGTCATACTGTCATGCTGTCATCATTATTAAAATTTCCGGCTATTATGACAGCGTTATGACGGCACAAAGACGTTAATATGACAACAATATGACCAATATTTTTTAAACGACAATTCCAGCTACACTGCTGTCATTTGGCTTATATAGAGTGTGGTTAACGCAATTATTGCATGGTTGAATTAACAACCACTTAGATTGGTTATCAGATAATTGTAACCATATAACACTAAGAATTTTTAAGGGTAATCATCGCATGGTTGAACTAACAACCATTTGGATAGGTTGTGGAAGAGTTATTACCAAAAATTTTGGTACTTTCAACCAAGTATGTTTTTTCGTGGTGACAAAAGATCTTTCTTTTTCTACATTTTTATACCCTTTTACGACTATACCCTATATCCTATACCTTAGATGTATTTTTATTTTTAAGAAAGCATACGGCACTTGTCTATGCAAAGAAGATGCCCCATTTAACGGTGACAGGAGATAAAAGCGCTTGATTTATTTCACACGCATAAAGACACAATATTGGGGGCGTTGACACTCAAAAGCGAAAATCATGCATGAAACAGAGAAGAAATTCAATGAATAAATTAAGGCCTTTCTTACGTGAAGACACAAAGAATGAAATATGAACGTAAGTAAACATTACAGACATAGACTCTTTGAGCTTATATTTAACTTAATTTGTACCATCGGTTTCTATAGGCGGAATATACTTGGTCGCAAAATAAGTGTGGCTGGCCCAATGTATGTCGGTTTTGGTAATAATCATCATTCGGGAGGGACCGAAACTGTCACAGCGCTCAGACCAATTAAAGTGGCCCATTGTTCTAACTTTTGTATTATTACTAACAGCATCATCGGGAATCGAACCCCGATCTCAGTGTTTTTATTTTGCTTACAGGGAAACGGTGTTACCCTCTTAGCTACGGATGTTGACGTTTGCTTTGGTAACTGACGGTAGATATGTAATTTCTGCTTGTTATTCGATCGCAGAAGAATACTTGGTTGCCACAAGCAACCTACTTATCAACCAATTTAAATCTTTAATTCAACCATTTGTTACCATGAAAATAACCATTTGCGTAATTCTTATCCATGGTTGAATTATAACCATATGGATTTGTTGTCAAATAATTCACCATGTATTATGGTAGTTTAAACCAATTATTTTTTCTGTACATATATGCGGCTATGCGGGTTACCAACTAAAATGACAACCTTTATTTGAGTTATACTCACCAATTCTTATTCATTTACCAATTTATACTTACCAAAACAAACGTATTTCACATATAATACGATGCCCATTTCATCGTTTGTATCTATACCCAATATAAGACTCTACAATTATGGCTCTTTCTTATCTATATACCCATCAGTGCCCAAGTCACTAAAATCACTTTCCAAGAAATAACGACTGACATTCTAAAACCTATTTTCGAACCCCTTTCCTTGAAAGAAATCGTATTTATTGTATAATTTCTTTCCAGTCATACCTTTAATTTAACATACCTCAATTCCAAATCACTTTAGCAATAAAAGGTGTTTTATTGATGTCATTCATTGAAAGTCATGTGAAGTATTCAAATTTTCTTTCGTAGTTTAGTTAGTTGTTGACCACCAGATGTCATCTGGTCAAGCCTTCATTCTTCCATATTTGGTCACTTGTCCCTTGTTATATACGAGTAAAATTCAGAAAGACGTATGAGGGGTAATTCTGTACGATTACTCGTACGGACGTTTCAGATTCTTTCAAAAATGTTTAATGGCATCCGACATTTTAGATTAATTTCTTTATTGAAATACTATGTATTTGGCGTTCACCACAGTGAAAAATATTTTGTTACAACAGCCAAATATGTGGTTAATTATTTGCCAACCAATTCACGTGGTTAAGCCAACCAAAGAATGATATTCTTAACTATATTTGTTTCTCTGGTAACAGAGAATCATCATTTGGATTTGATTGGAAAATAGCTAACCATGTTTAGAGTGTTACAACCAAATAACTTTCTCTGTAAGTATAATTAACTCACTATAATACATACAGAGCGTTGACAAAAGCTCATTAATGGAATGCCAAAACGTGTGTCAACTTTACATGATAATGCAAAGGAAAAAGCAGCACGATTCTAAATATATTGATTCACTAAATGTGTTATTTTTTACTGATTTTATTATCGAATCAAAAACTATGGGAAAAAAAAAAAAAAAAACCGGTGTCTATTTATTTTTGTCAACCCTCCGACCATGACTCTCACTGAAATGTTAGTTTTTATATATATTTAATTGCTGAAAATATACTATGATTTTTTTATAATTCCTATAAAAATAATATAAATATATCTGGAAAATATATATACACTTAAACTTGGTACTCCAGGATTATATACTGAAGTAATAATTAAAAATTTTTGTCTACTGTAATTGTACTCTTAAAACCTAAAAGATATTCTTTATTTATATACACGAAACAGATGTACTTTAAGTAACAATAGTACAATTAAACAAAAAGTGTACATGTTTTACTTAAAGTGGTTCTACAGTACCAGTACCAACTTGGTACTGGTACAGCTTGGTACAGCTTGGCACTACCAAGCTGTCTTATTGAATATTACAATACACCGTTGAAACTGTATAAAATTATTAGACATGTTTAGCTACCTATAAATATAGCCTCTCAGAGTAAGATGTTGAATATATATTATTACTACACATACATAAAATAGATGTACAGTATGCCTCAATATGACACACATACAACACATGTCAGTTTTCTACAACGAAATCGCTTCTCCAAACGCAGACGAAATTCGTATTCAGATTTTCATTTATTTGCTTCGAATGCAAATACAACGGTTTCCATTTGCTTATTCGTTCGGGCGCTAAATTCTTTACAAATTAAAATCCATAACTAGAGTTATGTGTAGATATGCATTGTATATTGATAACAATATATGTATAAATACTTTAGGACAGCGATTCCCACCTTGTGGTACGCGGAGCTGTTTTAAAAAGGTGTCGCGCAAAAAGATTAGAAATACGGAACTTACTAATTGCTAATTACTTTTATGATAATGTTTACAAAAGTAATATTGGTTGTCGGTGAATAATAATCGATAACTTTTCCGATTAAGGGCTTGCGTGTTATCCAATTTGCCGTCCAGGTACATTTCAAATTATTTAACCATACCTTGCAAGGCCAAAATTAAGGTTTTCATTCAATATAAATGTAGGGGAATATCATTACAACAAATATAGCATTTTGGATAAAGCTGAAAACTCAGAATTGAACAACAGTTTTTGGTTAGGTGGTATCACCTTGCTTTCTCAATGGTGGTACCGTGTGACCACAAAAATTGTCCCTGTTTTTAATCGCTTATTACTCAGTCATTATTGCAGCTTCACAAATGAAATAAAAAGCATTCGAAAGAGAACATTTTAGAGTTTTAATTTATTCTACATGTGTTCAAAGTGACGTCCCTGGACATTCTTACATTTCACACAACGGGAAAGGAAGTTATTTATTACATTTTCCAAAACGCTGCATTCAATGGACTGTACACTCTCTACCACCGCTTGCTTTAATTCTTCGATAGAGGATGGCTCTTGCCTGAATACTTTGTCCTTGACAAATCTCCAGAGAAAAAAGTCCATAAGTGATAGATCGGGAGATCTTGCGGGCCAGGGAAACTGGGAGCGATGAGAAATGAATCTTTGTTCAAAAAATCTTGTTAAACATTCCAGTGATTGCCTAGTTGTGTGGGCTGTTGCTCCGTCTTGCTGAAACCACTTGTTACTGCAGTTTTCTTGTTCAAAAACAGTGTTCAGCATTTCTACATATCTTTCTGAAGTTACTGAAAGCGGTCTCCTTGTCTCTGGGTCCTCAAAAAAGTAAGGACCATAAACCTTGCTGCTACTCAAACCACACCAGACAGTAACTTTTGGTGAATGCAGAGGTTTCTCCAAGTGTATATTTGGCTTGTTTTGTGACCAACACCGGTAATTCTGTCTGTTGATGAACCCATTGAGATAGATGTGGCATTCATCACTGAATATTATGTCACTTAATCTTATCTGGTTTTGTTCAATTATTGTTTCAATGCGTTCACAAACATCAAACGACGCTGGTAGTCTTGTTCGCTAAGCTGTTGCAAACACATAATTTTGAATGATTTCATTCTCAAATCCAACGTGATTATTTTCCGAATGCTCTCCCGTTTGATTCCTGTCACAGCTGATAGTCGTCTCACAGATTTCTTGTTGTCCGTTTCAAGCTGATTTGCGACTGAATCAATGTTTTCAGCGGTTCGCACACCTTTGCTGCGCCCAGAGTTGCCTTTATGCATGTTCTTGATTGAGCCGTGATGTTTCCATTTTGCGAAAATCCTGCGAATCGTTTTAGGATCTATGGTCCTTGCTGACCGTATTGTCGTCTGAAAGACCGTTGGGTGGCAACTACCGAGCCATGTTTGATCATCTTTTCTGCGATGAAAACACGTTGCATGTCCGACAAATAACCCATGATTGTGGTGGATAAAATTGTCATTTTTTTATAAGTACTGATTTCGTATCCAGGATATCGAAAAAATTAAATAAAACTTTTAAATATTCTTTTTCGAAAGCTTTTTATTTCATTTGTGAAGCTGCAATAATGACTGAGTAATAAGCGATTAAAAACAGGGACAATTTTTGTGGTCACACGGTATTTTGTATTTTGTATTTTGGTATTTTGTATAGTAGCAAAAATGTGGTATGTCGATTTAAAAAGCTTGGGAACCCTGGTTTAGAAAGTGCATGAAATATATGAATTATAGTGTGTGTGACCTCTCTCTCTCTATATATATATTAGTGAAATACTAGGGGCACTCAATATATTTTGCTCCACCCTTTTTTCTTAAGTAATTAATTGGCCATGGGGCTAAAATGTTTTTTGGGACGTAAGTTTGAACTTTCTGTGCTTCACATAACCGGATGTTTCGAGTTTGAACCTCCCCTCCTTGTATAAAGCCACTTTTAAACGCCCTTGTATAAAACCGATGATTAAAGCAGTTTCGAAAATGGCATCTGACAGTGATGTGCTTCGTAAACAGAGAGCTGTTATCGAGTTCTTAACCGCAGAGAAGGAAACAGTTGGAAATATTCACAAACGTCTACAAAACGTTTACGGAGATGCTGTTGTTGATCGAAGCACAGTTGAACGGTGGTCTAAACGTGTGAGATCATCGGAGAGAGGGAGAGCCAGTCTCGATGATGAGCCACGCAGCGTCGCCCGGCATCGGCTGTGACATCTCACACTGTGCAACGTGCTAACACCATCATTCGATCAAATCGGCGCTTCACATACAGCTATCACTGGAGCTAGGAATTAGTGAAGGAAGGGTGAATACGATAATTCAGCAACTGGGATACTCAAAAGTGTGTTCACGGTTTGTTCCTCGCGAACTAACTGAAGATCACAAAGCTCAAAGAAAAGAAATTGCTTCTGAGTCGTTGGTTCGATATGAGACAGAAGGGGATGACTTTCTTTCACGAAATGTGACTCGGGATGAGACTTGGGTACATCACTTGAACATGAAACAAAACGCCAATGCATGGAGTGGCATCACGCAGACTCTCCACGCAAGGAAGAGTTCAAAATGACTCCCGCTGCAGAGAAGGTTAGGGCCACTATCTTCTAGGACAGGGGTTCCCAAATTGGTGTTCCGCGGAACACTTGTATACCGTGAGAAGTGTTCCGCGGAACACAATTTGGGAACCCCTGTTCTAGGACATGAAAGGGGTGATTCTGGTGGACATTATGAAGAAAAGACAAACAATCAACTGAGAGGCATATATTGCTACCCTACAGAGACTCCAGAGACGTATAAAGCGAGTTCGACCGGAGAGAAAACTAGAAGACGTCCTTCTTTTGCACGATAACGTGAGACACACAACAGTTTTGCAAACAAGAGAGGCATCACAAAGATGCGCTGACTGTGTTACCCCACCCTCTATACAGCCCGGCTCTAGCACGTTCAGACTTCCATTTGTTGGGCCAATGAAGGATGCTATTCGTGGAAGAAAGTTTCAGAGTGACGATGAGGTTATTGAGGAGGTTAAGAGGTGGCTCCAGCGGAACCCAACGGACTTTTACCAGCAAGGAATAAAGGCCATTGTTTCGAGGTGGAGGAAAGCCGTAGAAAAGGATGGAGACCATATGGAAAAATAAAAACTTGTAAAAAAGGTATGTAACTACTTGTGTACAAAATTTCTGGAACTTACAAGGAAACTTGGAAAGAAAAAAAAAGGTGTGGCAAAATATATTGAGTGGCCTTCGTACATAGGAATTTTCATGTATAAACGTCAGAAAAACCATGAACAATATATTTTATTTTAAATTAACAAATTTACTCATCATTACCGGACAGAATCCAGAGAGCTGTAAAGTAGAATACTCGCCACTCATTAATCCTGAAGCAATAATTCGCTTGATCAGCTTTGGAATATTAAAATGAAGCTGAAATGTAATTTCAGTTCAAAAGCAAATTCACATTACGATTAAAATCACGGACGTAAAACCAATCCAAAAAATTTAAGAACTGGAAAATCCATTTTAATAAAATTCATTTTACATAATTGACCTTTTGATGTATCTATCT
This sequence comes from Bathynomus jamesi, assembly GCA_023014485.1. Taxonomy (NCBI): domain Eukaryota; kingdom Metazoa; phylum Arthropoda; class Malacostraca; order Isopoda; family Cirolanidae; genus Bathynomus; species Bathynomus jamesi. The sequence continues at coordinate 302,802 of JAJOZX010003782.1, read as the reverse complement.
ATCTATCTATCTATCTATCTATCTATCTACCTATCCATCCATCCATCTATATATATATATATATATATATATATATATATATATATATATATATATATATATATATATATATAAAATAAATTACTATTTATGTGTTTTAAAAATATTTAAAACATATATTTTAAATATATAAAACAGTCTTTCTTTTAATTAACGTAAACTTGCAGGCTACAGCATAGGTTTTATAACTTTTTAAAGCTTTTTTACATCAAACAGAATATATATATATATATATTATATATATATATATATATTATATATATATATATATATATATATGAAAATTATTTCACGAAAGTAACACGTGAAAAATATTTATGATGAATAAAACCACGAAGGAAAGGAAACAGAATGATGCTCAAGCGCTTTCGTCTAATCACATCCTCAGGAACAGTGAAGTACATAAAGAGTTAGTTTTTTTTTTTTTTTATAACATTGGTTGGAAACAATTCATTGATCTTGTGCTAAAAATCGATAGTTTCTCCTTACAAATTGTATGCTCCTCCCACAATCCTTTAATTTTAATTTTATTTCTTCGTTTATGTATATACAGGGCGTCCAAAAAATGTACACACTTTAACAGCTGATAGCTCAATTGATGTTTCTTTCTTTCCAAGTTAAACCCATTAGAATTAATAATGGCAGTCAGACTAAGCTTTGAACAAAGGAAATTCATTCTAAAATGCTACTGGAAGTGTGAAAACGCAGTTGAAGTGCAAAGACAGTTTAGGAGGGAGTTTCAAACAGATCCACCAACGCGACTTACCATCACTCGAATTAGAGATAAGTTTGAAGCCGATGGAACTGTTCAGAATGTCCACAAGAAGCGTTCCGGAAGACCACGGACATCGACAAGCCCCACAAAGCAAGAAAGAGTACTGGAAACGTATCACCAAAGTCCAAGAAAATCTGTGCGGCAAGCGAGTCGTGAGGTAGGAATTTCAGAATCGTCTGTCCAACGCATTTTGAAGCGCTGTCAATGGAAAAGTTACATTCCAAGATTAGTCCATGCTATTAATGAAGATGATCCGGACCGAAGAGTGGAGTATTGCGAGTGGTACTTGGCACGATGTGGATGTGGATTGGACGAAGGGGTTTCGTAGAATACCCTCCGCGTTCACCAGACCTCACACCACTAGACTTTTTTTATGGGGATACTTAAAAGACAAAGTCTACGCTATAAAACCTGCAACAGTCGCTGAATTGAGAGCAGCCATTGAACGAGAATGCACACAAATACCAAACGAAATGTTTTCGTGATGTTTGCGATTCCATTGCTTCGCGTTATCAGCGGTGCCTGAACCAGAACGGACGTCAGTTTGAAAACAGGCGTTGACAAAACAATTAAATAATGTCTGTAGATTCTATTACATTTTGAAAATGAAATGTATTTTAATAAACACTGCCTTTATAATTATTTAAAGTGTGTATACATTTTTTTGGGACGCCCTGTATATATATATATATTTTTTTTTCCTGTAACCTATATATAGGCTGTAACTCTTTATATACTTCAGTGTTCCTGAGGATGTCATTAGACGAAAGCGCTTGAGCACCATTCTCTGTTTCCTTTCCTTCGTGGTTTTACTCATCATATATATATATATATATATATATATATATATATATAACCAATAAAATAAATGCTAAATGTTATAAAAACAAAGAAAATATTTTGCATGCGTGAATATATAAAAGATTTTATAGCAATTAATGTTAGCCCCTAGGCCCCATAACGGTGTTTTCCAACTCTGTAATGTACTCCATTTCAGATTTTAAAAAATTCGCAACTCCACTTCCTTAAATGATGATGTACACACACTTCAACTGCAAAACAACTCCTGAACTATTTCCGCGTGATGATGGAAGGCTTGGTAAGAGATGGATACCTAATTTGTTCAATGAAAGGTGGTAGATTCTGCCGAACTTGCGGGAAACTTACACATTAAATTGATTGAACGTTGTTCAGCGCAGAAAACAGACTTCCCTATACACTATTGAGCTAAAATGTGTCTGTGTGTCTGTCCGCTTTCTCGGAACCGTGCACAGACTAAACGACACATCGGAAAATTCTGCAACCACCACCAACTGATAGCCCATGAACTGCGATGTGCTCTGTCAAGTTTCCCGGTCCTAGGTCACTCCGCGGCCGAGCACGATCTATTTAATGTCTATCACAAGTGAATGTAAATACTTCGAAAACGATACCCAGGTTGAAGAGCACTGTATAATTACACAATCTTCCAAGTAGTAGTATGATTGCAAAATGTTCGAGTGCATATATGCAATTGCAATGTTGATCAATTGTTGCAAGGTGCCAGCCCCTTACCCCTGGGGGTAATGGGGAAAGGGTGGGGTAAATGGAGGAGAGGGTGCGGGTAATGTGGGAGGGTGGGGGTGGAGGTAAATGAGGAAGAGGGGTAATGGGGGAGGGTGGGGTAATGGGGGAGGGGTGGGGGTAATGGGGGAGAGCAGTTTGGTATCCGATAATAGTTTGGTAGTCCCGATATAGCTAGCTGTGACATATACTGCTACATATACTGTGACATATACTGCTACCTGCCTGGAGGATAGCGCTACCGCTTGTTATCTTCTATTGTTTCAAATCCAAAAAGAAGTTTCGAAGACCATTTTTTCTATCTAAAGAAGTTATGCAGCATTAAAGAAGTTATTATCGTCTCACAATAAGCTTTGATACCCAAAAGAAGGAAAACCTTCTAGAATGTACCCACAAAAAGAAGTTATAAGTTCTAAATTTAGAAGGCTTTAATTTGAGTGTGGCAAAACCCTACAGTTGTCATTCCCGTCAGAAGACTTGTGTACATTTTGGATAGCACGGAAAAACAAGTATCCAGAATTAGTGTCTAAAACTTTAATAGCCTTTATTTGCAGCCTCATACTTATGCGAATTGGCTTTCTCTCATCATTTCCATTAAAACAAGCGATGAAATTGAGTGTCTATGTGTTACTTTGCGTTTAATCTATATTTAACGAATATAAGAAGATTAATAAATGCAAAGCAGGCACAGGTAATCTCATTGAATGGCACACTAACAGCTTTGAAGATTAAGACTAACAGAAAATAATTTCAATTGTAAAACTTTAACATTATATTTTTTCACTTAAAAAGTCTCTTTGATCCCGCAACCCTGAAGTTGAGAAACTTGCCGTTAATACAGTATTTTTAACTTTTTTTTAATAGTTAGTAGTTATCAGGGGTAGGAAAGTATGCCATATTCAAAATCCCAAGTATAGCATAATGGGCTATAATAAAGTACTTATTGATATGCAATTAAAAAATGCCTGTAGGGAAAATTAATTGTACATTGTACTGTACGTACACACAATATGCAACAGTAATTACTGTACTTAGCTTTTTACTATTAGCAAAGTACCAATTTGTTTTAGTTTCATGAAATAATTAAGATACAGGGTGTTCGAGAAACAATGCGTCAAAAATACTTGTCACACTTTTTTTTAATAGCTATATAATATTATGGTTCTTTACACTTCCAGTTTGTCAAAATTTTGAACAGTTCCACATAATTACCATCATTCGTCACTCTATTGTCTATTCGACGCTCAAACTTCATTTGAGCATTCTTTGACAGAGTTCTGTCAGATACCTAGGTTTGTCATGATACTCAAGTATTTTAACATAACCCCATAGATAAAAGTCCAAAGGGATTAAGTCGAGTGAGCGAAGTGGCCTATCCAGCGCTGAACTACATCAATATGAACGAGATTCACCAAAAATTAACGTTTGGTGTGCTATATCACTCAACTGCACAATTAATTCATTTTTCTCTAACGAATGTACCGTGACTGGAGAAAATTATCTTAATATATTGCAGACATTTTCTTCTCCAACTAAGGGCAACAAGAGTGTGTAAGTGTAATCTTTCAACAAGATAGGGCGACTGCCCACTATGCCGTTATTGTTCGCAATTTTCTAGACGCAACCTTTTGGACCGGTAGCATGGCCACCTCGATCACCTGACTTAACATCTCTGAAATTTTATCTATGGGAGTATGTTAAAACCACTTGTGTATCGTGACAAACCTCAGTAGTCTGGCAGAACTCCGATCAAGAAACAAAGGTCAATGGATCCATTTCACAAGAACATCTTGCTAATCTCTAATGGCGTTCGAGCGTCGAATACTACACATGTTGGTCAATAAGAAAAATGACCTATTATTTTTGCACCATTATTTCTCGGTGGACGCCGTGTATCTTCAATAGTAAGAATTAATATGATCCTAAGATATGTCAAAAAGAGGGATTTTTACATTATTTGATCACTTTCAGATTTATGTATAAATAAAAGTGCTTCTCTGAGCAATATTAAAAATATTAAAAATATTAAAATATTAAAAATATTAAAAAAAGGTCGAGTTTTGGCCAAAAAGTGTTTTTTTAAGGAACCCAACAAAAAACGTCGCATCAATATATATATATATATATAATATATATATATATATATGGGTGAAAGATGAATATACTGTATATCCAACTTCAACTATGGACTGTCCCAAACCAGTCCGAGTTGGGGAAGGTGCAGTGACGAGCTCGCTGCGCGTAATGTACCTGTCTGGACCCAGTTTCTCCTTTTAAAGAGGAGTTACTTTTGCCGGTTGGTAGCGTCATTGCCCGTTTCAACGCCCTCCGGTGGGTGAAGGACATAAAAGGGAACAACCAACCAACCAATATATGCCCATATTTATTTTCAAATGTATCCTTCATTCTAAAATTGAGTGATTTCAACCCAACTTGATGTTAAAATTAAGTTAAAATTACATTAAGTTAAAATTACTAAGTAATTTGTTAGTTTGAAAATAAGGACGGTAAAAACTGGGTATTATTTTTTAATTTCCCGAGTAATAATGAATTATTATAATTAAAACAAAGCAATGAAACTGACTGTATGTCTCTATGTCAATGTTGGTTATGTATTTTTGTTGGCTACGTCGTGGCCAATGTCGTAAACCGTTCCGTTGATCAATAAAAATCAACATACATCATCACCCATTCAACGAGCAATCACCCCCCCCCCCATCAAATACACCATCATAACGTTATAACAGTAGACTCTCCAGAGATTTTATATTCAAACCTAACTATACAATGGAAACTGCAGGAAATGCACTCTCTTTCAAAGGAGTGGATGCATGGGATGCAATTCTCGTAAGTATTAGACAGGCTTCATCACTAAATGTATTTCGCAAATCGTCAAAGAAGTACTTCACTAGCTCCGACTCAAGTATAAGTTCACTACTGCCATTATTACTAGTGGTGTACCGATTAATCGGTATCGGCACCTGGCATGCCGATTAATCGGCCATGCAAGGTATTTTCCTAATATCGGCACGGCCGATTATCGGCATGCCAGGTGCCGATACCGATTAATCGGTGCACCACTAATTATTACCATAGTAATTAAGTTCGTTTTATAATTAACTATCTAACATATGCTAATTTCATTAAGCACTTTTAATTTCATAATTTATCTTTTTTGGGGGGGGGGGGGTATTAAGTATCATTTATTTCCTAAATATACAATTGATAATTTTATTAAAAATTGAGTGAAATAATTAAACACTACTTTCGTAAATTTTTACCGTTTTTTTAATTATTATTATTATTATTATCATTATTATCATCATTATCATTATTATTATTATCAATCATTATTATATTATCATTATTATCATTATCATTATCATTATTATCATTATCATTATTATTATCATTATTATCATTATTATTATTATCATTATTATTATCATTATATTATCATTATTATTATTATTATTATCATTATTATCATTATATTATATTATCATTATCATTATTATTATTATAACTCGCTATTTTCATTTCTTTTATGTGATAAATAAAGTGAATCCCATTAATTTTGTCGAAACAAAAAAGGCTCCCACGCTTCCAACGGTATATTTAGATTAGAATATTGTGAATATATTAATGGCATATCATATATCGAAATTGTACAGAATATATCGAAAAATACTCTAAAATTTTATATAATTTATATTTTTTCTGAATAAAGTTTTTTTTTGTATTTGTTTGAACGAAGTTAAGCGACATTGGTTCTGGGTCGTAATTGGATGGGGGACCGTCTTCCGCACCTAGATTATTAGTAGCGACCCTTGGGTAGGATCTTACGTAAAGCTGTAGGTCCCCTCCGTCGTACGATTGTACATGTTGAGAAAGAGGTTAAACAATTCCATCAAATAAACATTCTCCAAGTACCTTATAATTTGAACTACTTTATGTAGCGGAGTTTATCTGACACAAATTTCCTTATTAAAAAACGATAATTTTTTAACAATCTTCTGATATAATATAATCATAAAAAAAACCCACCATTTTAAAACCTTCCATTTATTTATTTTATTTATTTATTTATTTTTATTATTTTTTTAATATTTGATACGAATTGACTAAAAATTGCTACACCCATTTTCAGAAAATTTTAATCTCGTTTTCAGTCGCGTGGCATCTTGTTAAGGGCAAACTATAAAAAAAAACCTTAAACATAATGGAAGCGTAATGCCAATTGACTAATTTGGCTAATTACATTTTAACTCATACCTCAGCGACGTACTCTGGAGAGAGAACCGGTCTTGCATAACTTTGTGGTTAACGCAATAAGCATCTGCATATTTTTCTTGTTACGACTTACTTATAATTATTTTTACTAAGTCATTTCGAATTTTTAATTAAAATTGAATTGAATTTGTAAATATATATATATATATATATATATATATATATATATATACATAGAGAGAGTGTCATATTATGTTAATAAATTCAATTCAATTTCAACCGAATTTGTAAAGATAATTTTATGGATACCATGTATATATATACATATATATACAGTATATATATATATAGTATATGGAGTATTACGCATGATTTTGCATAATGCAATGCGTCCCCTGTAACGTTGGAATATGCGCCAGGTTGTGTTAACTTTTACTGTACCTCATCGTAGCGCAGAGGTCAGCGCCCTTGCCTTCTACTCAAAAGGTGCGATAACCAATAACCAATACAGTTAGATCAAGCTTATTACGGATAAACATCGTAAATTAATAGATTTCTTGTGTTTTGAACTCTTCATTAATTGGTTAGACGTATTTCGTTTAAAAGACATCCTATCATCAACTTTTAGTGGGAGAATTGGGTTTATTTAGGTTAGGTTAAATTAGGTTAGGTTAGGTTAGATTAAGTTGGGTTACTTCAGTTAGCGTTATTATCATACTGACCCTGAGTTCATGTTAACTTTAACAAAATTAATAGTGTTGCTGTTAGAATATATTTACATGTTGCCGAATATCTTTGTAGAGGGAGTCACTCAAAGTAATCTATTGGATTTGATTCCCTGATTATTTTTTTTCTTTTTTCTTTTTCCAAGTTTATCCAGTTATTTACAATGTCATCATCTTTAACGCGAATATAAAATATAAAATTTTAATTTCATATATTATATTTTATATTTGATATAAAATTTTATTTTATATTATATTTTATATTTGATATAAAATTTTAATTTTATATATTTTATATTTGATATAAAATTTTAATTTATATATTATATTTTATATTTGATATAAAATTTTAATTTCGTATATTATATTTTATATTTCATATAAATTTTAATTTCATATATTATTTTCATATTTTATATTTGATATAAATTTTAATTTTATATAGTAGCTTAAAATGTCGTAACACAGCTTTACGTCGATCAGCGAAGTTAAGCGACATTGAGTCTGGGTAGTAGTTGGATGGGAGACCGTCCTCCACGTCCAGATTATGTAGCGACCCGTGGTTCGGATCCCACGTAAAGCTGTAGGTCCCTTCCGTTATATGACCTCAGATGTTGCGAAGGAGTTAAACCACCACATCAAAACAAATATTAGCCGAAACATATGCACATTCAATGACAGTGATTCTTATATTGTCACTATCAATTAATATATATATATATATATATGGGATGAATTTCACAATAAAACACGTGAAATGAATGAATATATATATATATATATAATATATATATATATATATATATATATATATATATACACATTCTCTACCTTTTCCAGGGAATTTAAATTTGTACTTTTCACTGTAGACTCTAACCCTTTGGTCTCAGTCGGGGGTTAACAAGCTTCCTTGGAAGAGAAAATCGTTCTGGACAGGATTTATCCTAAGGTGACGATGCTTCCCGTCACTTACCTTCTTCACCGTGTTCGCACTTCACAACTTTACCATCATTTATTCTAGTGTAGGAAATGAAACACTCAGTTTATATATATATTATATATATATATATATAATAAAATTTACAGCGAGATGTTTACGTACGACGGCTCAGTCCAACACTTTATCGAAACACGAAGGAAGGAACATATTTTTTATGTCGTCAAAACAAAAAGCAAAAATCTTACATTTTTTTAAAATTTCTTCAAATGCTGAAAACAGAAACTGAGATTAGCAGAATGAAAATCTTAATTTGAGGTGGTTGACTATATATATATATATATATATATATATATATATATATATATATAATATATACATTATAACTGCAAACACGCAGTATAATTAACGTAAAGAACGACGCTTTGTATAGGAGAATTATCCGCGCAAGATGAGAGCGAAAGAACGAAACAAATGAAAAAATGAGGTAACCACCCGGGAATCGAACCCGGGATCTTCCGATTGCCGGTCAGATATGATAACCATTACACAACGGGCCTCACTCAGTCAAATGTCGTAATTCCTCTACATGCGCGCAGAAACCAATGCCCCAAAGGGGCACCTCCCGCATGCCGTAACATTATATACATTATAACTGCAACACGCAGTATAATTAACGTAAAGAACGACGCTTTGTATAGGAGAATTATCCGCGCAAGATGAGAGCGAAAGAACGAAACAAATGAAAAAATGAGGTAACCACCCGGGAATCGAACCCGGGATCTTCCGATTGCCGGTCAGATATGATAACCATTACACAACGGGCCTCACTCAGTCAAATGTCGTAATTCCTCTACATGCGCGCAGAAACCAATGCCCCAAAGGGGCACCTCCCGCATGCCGTAACATTATATACATTATAACTGCAAACACGCAGTATAATTAACGTAAAGAACGACGCTTTGTATAGGAGAATTATCCGCGCAAGATGAGAGCGAAAGAACGAAACAAATGAAAAAATGAGGTAACCACCCGGGAATCGAACCCGGGATCTTCCGATTGCCGGTCAGATATGATATGATATCATATCTGACCGGCAATCGGAAGATCCCGGGTTCGATTCCCGGGTGGTTACCTCATTTTTTCATTTGTTTCGTTCTTTCGCTCTCATCTTGCGCGGATAATTCTCCTATACAAAGCGTCGTTCTTTACGTATATATATATATATATATATATATACTGTGTGTGTATATATATATATATATATATATATATATATATATATATATATATATATATATATCGGGCTAGCATCATGAAAAAGAAAACTATGGTATTTGTCATTTACCATTACTTATTCGGACTATAGTGGATTTAATTATCCCAGAAGAGTTCCTTGTTCCATGCACGGTCTGTGTGTATCCTAAAAACTCAGGGGACCATTCTGAGTTCATTCCCATATATATATATATGGGATGGGTTTGCAGCATATATATATAAAACTTGATTGGAGGGTTTGTTCTTGGGGGAACCGTAACTTAGTAAGTAATAAGAGGACGAGGAGATGGTACATGTTTATTTACAAACGTTTCGGGAAATTTCAATTTCCATCATCAGTGCTAAAAAATTAAAATCAAATATAAAGAATGAATAAATATAATGAACAGAAATATAAAATATAATTAAATAAACGTGATAATTAATAGTATAATTACGGTATATATTTAATTAATTAAAATTAAAAATAAAATAATACAAAATATAGAAGTGTGGTCAATAGTCAAAATATAAAACAGTTGAAGGGTGAATCGAAATTGTCTTACCAGGTTATTATCGGGGTGAGGGTCTAATTGGACAGAAGGAGGTTGAGAATGATTGGTCGTTGGAAGAATCCATATTAGAAAAGTTGGAGCCAGACGGAGTGGTGGTGGATTTCTTTTCGGTGGTAAGGTTTGAGAGTTTATCTGGCGATGTTTAAGTTAACCCTTTCGCGCCGGTACCCAATTTTAAATGTACGTCCTCGAGCTCTTAAATGGGGACGTACCGCGTACATCCTCGGCGCGAAAGGGTTAAAGGCGAAACTATAGTCGTTGAGGGTTGGTTTAATAATGAGGATGTAAAGGGACTCTAGAATGCGAAGGTCGGTTAGTTGGTTGGTTGAGTTAATAATTTCGAAGTTGGAGGGAAGTAGTGGGTGGTTGTGAAGGTGGCAGTGATCCTTTATTGCTGATTTGGAGGGTTTATTTAAGGGCTGAGATGTTACAGTAGAAATACCGCGATGCTCGTCCACTCTAGTTTGATATTGGCGAATGGTGCTGCCAATATAGTTCGCTTTGCAGCGAACACAGTTCAAAACGTAGATAATGGACGAAATAAGGAGCTGGGGTGTTTTTTCTTTGTGGTTGAGATATGATTTGATGCTGTTATTGTTGGTGAAAACGAATTAAAAGTTAATTTGGGGGTAAAGAGGGGTGAGTAAGAAGTGGAGTTCTAAAAGTATTTTGTGGCTGATATGGTCGTAATAGGGAAAGGAAAAGTATTGTACGTCTTTTTTAACAGTAGGGACTTTAAGGGGGATTGATAAATATTATTAAGAAAATTTCTGGTTAAAGATTGTGATAGAAGTTTTGGGAAGGAGTTGTTAATGCCGAAATTATGAATGAGTTCTCTTTCGTTGTGGAAGGATAAGTACGAAGAGCAAAGTTGATAGGCGCGGTGGATTAAGATTTTGATATGCCATCTCCTCGTCCTCTTATCCTTACTCTATATATATATATATATATAATAATATATAATATAATATATATATATAATACAAAGGTGGGCAGTTGCGGCGCAACATTTTTTTGCGCTTGCGCCGCACATTTTTACAGAGAGTTGCGGAATTGTTTGCGGCGCAACTTATATATGCAGTTTCAAGATTAGCGCGCAACGCGCAACATTTAATTTACTTCTCTGTAAAAATAACCCAAGCGAATGTAACTTAAATATTTTTATCTGGCAACACTGCACTTCAGTTAACAACTTTTACTACAGAACTTATATAAAGTTATTTTTCCAGGTGACCAGGAGTTCTTCAAGGCCTATCGGCAGGTCATGGAGCCGGTGGCCAAGAGCCTAGACGTCCTGCAGGCGAAGGGGAGAGCCTACATGGGCGTCTTGGTGCCCACCTTGGTCCTCTGCCTCTCCAGTCTCAACAGGCACAAGCACAACGAAGAGTTGGCCGTCTGCCTCCCTCTGACAGAGGCCTTGACTGAGGGGTTGATGGGCAGGTTTGGCCATGTCTTTACAGACATGGACTGCCTCTTAGCTACTGCCTTCAACCCGCAGTTTAAGCTGTCAAGATGGCCAGAGCTGGTGCCAGGAAGAGACCAGGAGGAGTTGAGGAGGACGGTCACCAGCAAAGTTGTGTCGTTGGTGGACAGGGCCAGGAAGGATGAAGAGTTCAGCAGCAGCAGCAGCAGTGATGCGAAAGCGGCAGACAAAGGGGACTTCCTCGAGCAGCTGTACGACACAGGAGTAATCAGCAAACAGAAGAAGGAGAGCAACAATGCTGGTGAACAGTTTCCTGGACCGAGGCCGGAGAAAAATATCGCGAGGAACGTGTTCACTTGCAAGGAACTGACAGACCTCTTTGTGCAGTATAACACACCCATTCCCTCAAGTGCGGCTGTAGAACGTCTGTTCTCTTTGGGGAAGGATGTTCTGAAGCCAAAACGGGCTGGACTCTCCGATCCACACTTTGAGATGCTGGTGTTCATGAAGGGGAACCTGGCTCTTATGTAGTGATTTTTTTGCATTTATTATATTGTAATAAAATATTGATATTATCTTTTTCTGTATCAGATATATTTTGTTTAACTTGTAAAAAGGCTTTTTATTTTAATATTATTTTATTTATTTTTCAAAAGTTGCGCGTTGCGGTTGCGCTTGCGGCGCAACTTTTTGAAAAGGGTTGCGCTTGCGCGTGCGGCGCAACTATTTCAGCAGAGTTGCGGTTGCGGCTGCGGCGCTACAAAAATCGTTGCGCGTGCCCACCACTGTATATATATGATATAATTTTTGTGGGTGTTTAATCTCCGTAACAGCAAAAGCCATGTGATGGAGGGGACCTACAGTTTTACGCGGATCCGAACTACTGATCACTATATCATCTGAACACAGAGAACGGTCACACATCCAACTACTGGACAGCCTCAACGTCGATTAACCTCGCTGATGTAATGGGAAGCAGTGTTGCAATGTGGCCACGACGTACCCATATATGTATAAGGAGTTACAAGGACAAGAGGAAGCTTCAAAGACCCTTCGGTCCACTCGGGGAGGTTCCTTTATTAAACTAGTGAAGCTTTCAATTATCCTAGCAGCAATAGATACATAGATAGATAGAAATAAGGCTCTCTCCGCTCCCTCCCCGTCAGAGGCGAGTACGGAAAAAGGTTGAAGAAAGTAGCTTGACCCTGGAAAAGTATTCAAGGAAATTTTATAGGAAAGAGGAAAATAGGAAAATTAGCTTTACAGTTATGCTAT
>JAJOZX010003782.1:235000-287500 GCA_023014485.1 Bathynomus jamesi | reverse complement strand
TTTGACAACCAATCAACATATGATTAACCAGAAAGAGAGGAATAGTTAACGGTATCACTCTGTATAAAGGAATAAAACAACAATTCGGGTTGATTGTCAAACAGTCAACCACAAAGATTTTGAGTTTCAACGAGTTTTCTTTAGCCCCAACACAGAAAAATACTTGGTCGCGACAACCAAATTATTTGTCACCCAGTACTCAACCGTTAATCCAACCATTTAGTTTATTACCAGAAAAATAAGCGTGGTTAGCGCAGTAATCGCGACATAGTTGAATTAACCATTTGTCATGGTTGGTAAATATTTAGTCATATATATTTTGGATGATGTAGCCAAAAATTTTCCTCTGTGAACCCCATATTTTTTTAACAAAACGAAAAGGATTTCTCAATTCGAGTCTCACGAATTCTTTCGCAATTTGTGCATTTAGTTCACTTATCCATGCGTTTATATCTGTTATATATATATATATATATATATATATATATATATATATATATATATATAGGGTGATTCAAAGTTAGGTTACATAGGGAATACTGTATTATGTAATGATACAGGGAATAGTCACATCACATGTTCGATATGGCCACCGTTAACGGCAATGCACTTGTGCAGCCAGCTAGGAATATCTCATAACTCATTTACCTGCCTGCAAAGAAACAGAAAAGCCCTATGTAACCTGACTTTGAATCACCCTGTGTGTATATATATATATATATATATATATATATATTATATATGGCTATGTACGGTGGAGAGCGCAAGAAAGCAACTCGCTCCTCCACCAACCCAGAACTAGAGGCGGGGCCACCAGCTTGACCTCCGTGTGAGGAGAGCCCAACGCACGAAATAACATAAGGTTCATAAGGTAAGGTAAGGTGTATATATACACACAGTACTATATCGGTTGATTTTTTAAACACGTGACTTTTTAAAAAGTTTGTATTTGTTTTATTAACTAAAATAAAAGCATGAAATTTTTACTGTACCCTCTTTACACAAAGGAAATTAGTCCCCTATTGCAAAACATGTGATGTCCTCTCAGCTCATGATACTTACACGAAAGAGTCCTGTCCAACAGATTTCCTACACTTTATGATGAAGGAATATCACGGTCACCATCACCACCAGATCTAAACCCCTGTGACTTTTATCTGTGAAGTTACTTAATAAATAGAGCTTTAAAACAGAATCCACACGCAATAGAATTAAAAGCATCAACTGAATTAACAAGAAATTTCTCAGATTTTAACAGATACTCTGTCCAGAGTAGTACAAAATTTTGTTGTTCGTGTGCAAAGAGTTAATGAATTGAGAGGACATCACATAGAGCAAGTTTTGCACTAGGGGACTAATTCCCCACGCATAGAAAAGGTACAATAAATATTTCATGCTTTTATTTCAGTTAATAAAAAAATACGAACCTTTTAAAGTGTTACGCGTTCTTAACCCTTTAAGAACTATTCCCGCAACATATGCGGTCACTGTGTAACCAAAAAGTATAGATTTTATTGTTATTAAAAACTAAATATTTTAATAACTCGTCACTCAAATGATACACATTTTGGGTTCCTTTCCCGGTAACTAAATGATACCTTTATAAACACGTAGAACCATTTACAGAAACGAGGGATTGTAATACAATTTTTATTATTATTTCTGTGGGACTCTAAAGTACTACCCATCGAGAAAGGGTTAATATCGTACAGTATATTGGTTTGAGGCCAACATTTTCAACATCCAATCCAAAATCGACAGTTTAAAAGTTTGCTAAGGGGCTTCATAGAAAACAAAATGCTTGGTTACAATAACCAAAGTATCATATATGGTGAACTATTCGAAAACCTATCCAATTATATGGGTAATTCAATCATGCGATGCTCGCTCTAATCATGGTTACACTTCTGGTACCAATTTAAACGGTTGAATTGGTTATAAAATAATCTGATTGCTTCGACAGAGATTTTTTTTTGTAGATAAGATTAAAATTATTATTAAAAAAAGGCTCAATACTGAAAGAATACTTTTTATCACATCTTATATTTTATTATTAAAACGCCCTTTAACGCAATTGAGTCAATTTTTGAGGGGCTGAATAATGTTATAAAATACGGTACACTTTTTATAATTTTTTAAGTTTATTTTAAATTGTTATTAAGCAATTTGTATTTTGTATGTGATTTGGAATTTTATTGTTTTAGCCCTGAAGATGGAATTAGTGCATTCCGAAACGTTGGTACTATTAAACCTTGAAGGATGTTTGTATTTTCTCTGGTGTTCCTGTTTATTATTATATATATATATATACACACATTCAACTGCAAAGAACACGCAGTATAAATAACGTAAAGAACGACGCTTGTATAGGAGATATTCCGCGCAAGACGAGAGAGAGAGAGAGAACGAAACAAATGAAAAAATGAGGTAACCACCCGGGATCTTCCGATTGCCGGTCAGATGCGATACCATTACACCATGGGCCTCACTCTTCCAAATGCCGTAATTCTTCTACATACTCGCAGAAACCAATGCCCCAAGGGGGCACCTCTCGCATGCCGTAACATTATATACATTCAACTGCAAAGAACACGCAGTATAAATAACGTAAAGAACGATGCTTGTATAGGAGATATTCCGCGCAAGACGAGAGAGAGAGAACGAAACAAATGAAAACATGAGGTAACCATTCTCAAAATTTTATAACACGTGACAATGAAGTCTTTTTAACTTTCAAAAATTAAACGAAGATGTCAAAGAAATGAAAATCTTGCGACATTTTTATAGCATTTTTTGCGACTTCATTAGCTGTGAATCTTCGAAGCTTCTCTTGTACTCTTTATCAAGTTTTGAAAGAGTTGCGAAGTTTTTTTAAAGTTTGTAAATAAACACTGTTTTAGATATGTATCTATATATTTATATCTATTTTCTCTCTCTCTCTCTCTCTCTCTCTCTCTCTCTCTCTCGCTATATATATATATATATATAGTGCGCTCATAAGTATTCGTACAGAGAAATATTTCAGTTGTATTCGTCCTTCTTATCTTTTGTATCATGCATAGATAGAAGAGTTATGAAAGGTTTATCGTTCGTTGGGAAATATTTAAAAAATTAAAAAATTAGTTTAACTCCAACATTTAATGTAAAATATCAAAGAATTTGAGGAAAATATATATAAAAAAAAGTTAAAATGCAAAAGTTTTCGTACATTTGCTTACAAAATTACTTAATACTTTGTTGTCCACCTTTTCCTTGAATGGCTTCAATGTTTCGTTTTGGCTATTTTTCTACAAGGTTTCGACATCTCTTAATTGAAGTTTTAGTCCATTCTTCTAAAGAAAATTGCTGCAATTCATTCAGATTTGAAGGGTTTCTCCTGCGAACAGCTTTTTCCAAATCGAGCCATAAATTTTCAATTAAATTGAGATCTGGGCTTTGACTGGGTTACTCGAGAAGTTTGAAATTCTTTTGTTGAAGCAATTTCATGAAGCTCTTACTTTTTTATGTTTTGGAGCATTGTCTTGTTGCAGTATCCAACTGGGACCCATTCGCAACTCCCGAACTGAAGGTAATAAATTTTCTTCTAATTTCCTGATATTTCTTCGAATTCAAGATTCCATTGATGACAACGGGCTTTCCTGAACCAGAAGCACTAAAGCATTCCCAAAGAAGCAAACTACCAACACCACCATGTTTAACCGGAGGAAGGAATTTTTTTTCCTCGAATACAGACCGTAGTTCGTTGTTCCCAAATAATTCAATTTTGGGCTCCTCTGTCCAGAGAACTTTCTCCCAGAATACAAATCCATGATTTTGATGAGTCTTGGCGTATTTTAAAAGAGCTTCTTTTTGCGCTTTTCGTAGCAAAGGTTTTTTTCTTGCAACTGTTCCATGCAGACCATTTTTTTCTTTCTCATTGTACGATGTACACTAGAGGGATGGAGATCGATCTTAGACAGTCTTAATGTTTGGTAAATATTACCTGCAGTCACTCGTGGATTCACAGCACCCATTCTTTCGATCCGTCTAGCTGTACGTTCTGAAATCTTGCAAGGTCATCCACACATTCATTGGTAGAGTTTTTATTGTTCCAAAGCCTTTCCATTTCTTTATAACTGCAACAACTGTCGTAAATGCAATTCAAAGTTTTCCTCCTATCTTCCTATAACTCTTTCCAGACTCGTGTGCAGCAATAACAGATCTCTTAAGATTTGTAGACAGCTCTTTACCACGACGACCCATTGTTTACTGATCGCTAGTACAGTCATCCATCTTCCATAAAAATTCACAGAGAAAATTCTAGAATTCAGAATTGCTAACAGTTCCTAATCAATAAACAGCTAACTACTGATAAAAAATTAAAATTCTTCAAGCAAAAGGTACACACACAAAGTACTTACTTTATATTACTTTATGTGAATTTGAACTACGGTTCAGGATCGACCTGCGGTCAACCCCTCTGCAGCATCCCACCTCATTTGCGGGATTTAGTGAAGGAGGGAATTGCTCTCTGATCTCCTCCTGCCCTCGTAGCCAGCCACGTATGGTTGGTCAGGGACGTTGCACAGGAATCTGTCCAGCTGGTTCTTGAAGTTATTCAGGTTGGTGTCTGGAGGTTCCTCACTTCTTTTGGTAGGGCATTGAAAAGCTTCGGTATTCTGAGGATTATTTTCCATCCTCATTTTCATGGCCTCCTGTTCCACCGCAGCTGGGACAGTACAAAATCTGCCTATTCTCTCATTCCAGTTTGTTTCTATTTCATTTCTAAGGTTAGGGACAAAGCCCTCAAGTATTTTCCATTTGTATATTATTGTGTACCTCTCGCGTCTTCTTTCCAGAGAGTAGAGTTTTAGGGACTGTAGTCAAGACCAGTAGTCTTCACCTTTTGTTTCGTCTATCTTAGACGTAAAGGTCCTTTGTATAGCTTCAATGTTCGCAATGCCTCATTTTCTGTATGGGCTTGTGAGTACTGAGCAATACGCAATTATCGGTAGGACTAGTCTCTTCCATAATTTGAGCATGATTTTTTTTTATGCTGCGGAAGCTCCTCCAGATGATTCCCATTATTTTTCTAGCCGTTGTAATTTTGATGTTATAAGTGCTGTCTGAATCCTGCATCTGACAGCATTATTACTCCAAGATCCCTGACTTGTGAATTTGGTGTTATCTGTCTGGCTCGCAGAGTTTTGTACCCTTTATTCTGTAGCTCCTTCTTATTACCATATCTTAGAAGTTGGAAATTTTTTTCGTTGAACTTCATATTGTTATCTTCTGCCCACTGGAATAATGTTTCAACGTCGTTTTGTAATTTTTCTATGTCACCTTCGTTCAGTATTGCCTTGCATATCTTTGTGTCATCTGCAAGACATGATACAAGACTCAGAAGGCTGTCATTGATATGAACAGCCAGGGAACTAATATTGTCCCTTGTAGGACAGAGCGCCCTACTTCCGAGACTTCCCATTTACCACCAATCTTTGTGTTCTTTGCTTCAAGAAATTAAATATCCATCTTCCTAGCTTTCCAGTAATTCCTGTATTCTTAAGTTTGTGTGTTATAATTCCATGGTCACATTTCTAGAAGGCTTTAACAAAGTCAATATATATTACATCTATGGTGTCCTCGACACAATGTTTCCAATATTTTCTCCTGGTGGTCTAATAGCTGTGATAGGTATGATCTTCCAGCTCTGAAGCCATATTGATTTCGGTTGTATAAGTTCTTTTCTTGTAGGTAGTAGGTAGTTTTGCCTCTAATTATACGTTTAAAGAACTTTATAAGGTATGATGTGAGACCTACTGGCCGATAATTTTTGGGTATTGCTCTGGTTCGCGTTCCTTAATGGAAGTGGAATTTGTCCTGTGTCGAGTGATTTCCTCCACAGTAAGTATAGCGGTTTGGCAAAACTCTTTTTACATTTCTTCAGAAACGTGGCACTCCATGTGTCTGGCCCTAGTGCCAAATTGTCTCGCATCTGTGGTAGAGCCTTAGTTACACCTCCTTCTGAGAACTCTAAGTCTATTAAAAGGTTTGTGCCAGAATTTGTTCTTGGCTGATTTGTATCAATGTCCAAAAATTCGTCTGGGTTTCTACTTTCATCTCGGACTTAGGGGTGCTGAACACAGAGTTAAATTGTTCCTTAAGTAGTTCGCTCATTTTTATGGGGTCATTTGTGTGTTTGGCCTCCCCGTTTATCAACGGACCAATACTCTCTTTACACTTCATTTTCCTTTTCGCAAACGTGTAGAAGTATTTTGGGATATTTTTTTGTTTTCTGCTACCTTGTTTTCCTCCTCGTTTGTCTTATGTATGAATGTTTGCTTTAGGTCCATTTCTATTTCGCCTAGTTTCCTCCCCAGTTTGAGTCTCCTTGCATCAATTCTGCAATTAAATAATTTTGTAAATAAATGTACAAAAATTTTTGCATTTTAACTTTTTTATTTTCCTTAAATTCTTTGATGTTTTACATTATATGTTGAAATTAAACTAATTTTTTACTATGTTAAATTTTTTCAAACGGGCGATAAACTTTTCAAAACTACTCTATTCATGGTACAAAGGATAAGAATAAATATAACTTAAATACTTCCCTGCACGAATACTTATGACATATCATGACATACTTCCATATACTTCATTATTCCGCATATAAGGGAAACCCTCTTTATGTGAAGATTATACATAATAATATACGACTATACATATATTATGTAAACTTTAAAACCCTCTTTCCTGCTAGTCCATCATTTTTAATCTCTACACTTCAAACCATTTCAACTCGCAAATAGTAGTAATAATAATAATAATGTTAATAATAATAATGACACATAAACGATACATTTGTAAAACATTCACCAGTCCAGTGAGAAAAAAAACATCATTGAGTTTTATATATATATGAAGACATAAATGTGTTTTAAAAGGGCTAAAATACGTACTAAATGTTAATTTTCAATTCTCTTCGCCAGTGGAAGTGATACTTTTCACGTTTGAGAAAGAGAGAGAGAGAGTTTTACATGCATAGCCGAACAAGATATAAACAATAGTAGGGTGGGGGGGTTAAGTGGGGAAATTGTTTCTACCATCTCTGATACCTTTATTAGGTGAAACATCAAAAGCCTTCATTCGCTTTAGTAAATTAACCTACTCAAGTTCAGTTGTAATTTAAGTCAAAGTCTTTTTGTGGAATTTCACATACGAACTTTAAGCGTTTCATTACAGTTGTTTTATGTCGAAAAAGTCCTTGTTTCCTTCATCTGTTTTACGATCTCTAATTGGCATGCAGACGACGATAAATTTCGTGGCAGAGCGATTACCGAAGGGTTTACTTCTGACTTTGCATAACCGCGAAAAGAGTTGCAATCTTTACCAATGTGACTGCTATACACACCACACACACACACACACACACACACACACACAATCTGTATCGATTTTGGTCATATAAGGATGTATAAATAGGGGTGCTATATATATATAGTTGTGACCAGGCACCTTTTCCTCTTAAATTAGGTGAATACCAAGATTTTTTTCTTTCTCTTTCTTTCTCTGGACTGAACTGGTACAGAGTGTAATTATGTATGTGATGTGTGGAGAGAATAATCTCTGAATGTAATCGCATAATGGGCTCGAAGAAATTCTGGACTTAAAATATAAACAAATATTGAAATACTAAATTTTAAACATTTTAAATAATTTTAAATATAGGATAATATATATATATATATATATATATATATACAGGGTGGGCGGAAAGTAGCTCCCTATTTTGGATTGGTAAAAAAATACGTATATTATTCATTTATTTCAGAAAAAATAATATGAAAAGGTAGGCATACATGGTAGGTTTTCTCTAAAATTCAATGTGGCTCCAACTCTTTCCACCAGCTTCTGGAGCCGCCCAGGAATGGCGTCCACTGACTTTAGCAGGAACTCCGGCGGATGGAGACATGACTTCCCGAATTCGGTCCTCCAGTTCTTCCAATGTCCTCGGTTTGGTGCGGTAGACTTCTTCCTTTACCCACCCCCAAAGAAAGAAGTCGCACGGTTACCGCTGAAAAACGGCAGAATCGGTTCAGTGTAACGGTGTGGTGTGGTATGACCTCAGATCAGGTTGTGGGCCCGTTCCTTCTGCGCAACACCATGAATGCTGAGCGGTACCTTGCTATGTTGCGAAACGAGGTCTGGCCGGTTGTCAGCACATGGGAGAACATCGACGATCTGATATTTATGCAAGATGGCGCCCCTCCGCACTTCGCTCTTGTTGTCCGTGAGTGGCTGGATGCCCACTTCCCTGGGGCGTTGGATGGGTCGTCGTGGTCCACATCAATGGCCAGCCAGGAGCCCCGACTTGACACCGTGCGACTTCTTTCTTTGGGGTGGGTAAAGGAAGAAGTCTACCGCACCAAACCGAGGACATTGGAAGAACTGGAGGACCGAATTCGGGAAGTCATGTCCTCCATCCCGCCGGAGTTCCTGCTAAAGTCAGTGGACGCCATTCCTGGGCAGCTCCAGAAGCTGGTGGAAAGAGTTGGAGCCCACATTGAATTTTAGAGAAAACCTACCATGTATGCCTACCTTTTCATATTATTTCTTCTGAAATAAATTGATAATATACGTATTTTTTTACCAATCCAAAATAGGGAGCTACTTTCCGCCCACCCTGTATATATATTATATATATATATATATATATATACAGGGTGTAACAAAAGTCCGTTCTCATAGGGAAATAAAATATAACAGAATTGAAGGACAAAATATTTTTAACTATACATTACAAACAATACAATCAACTTACCAATTAATTCAATACATGCTCAAATTGCATTCCATGTAGCCATTCACACATTTCTACTTGTCTTCCGCACAGTTCTACTCGTTTTCCTCGTTCAATTCTGTTAGATCTTATTTCCCTATGACAACAGACTCCCCCCCCCCCTCTCTCTCTCTCTCTTTCTCTCTCCTCTCTCTCTCTCTCTCTCTCTCTCTCTCTCTCTCTCTCTCTATATATATATATATATATATATATATATATATATATATATATATATATAAAGTTTGGCTGGTAACACGCGTGCGCTTTATCCTTTAAAAAAAATGGTTAGGTCCCATTAGAATATTTAAGGTTAAACATCAGTATCTAATGATACCGTTAAAGGAAAAATATTAGCTCTCCTCAGTTTAAATAGTACCCACTACCCACATCAGTTATGCCCACCGTCTGTATAATTATATTTGCATAATGACTTAATCACAAAATTCTTCTTTCCCAAATCAGTCATTTTCTATCGGTATTATCCATAATCGTAGATGATAAGCTATCAAAAGAATAGCAGAGTGAAGATATAGAGAGATACTATACGGCTTCACTCAAGGGCATCATCATTGGCATTAAAGATTTTGTTGGGCACGCGAAGGTAACTTGAAAAGCAATTAAATAATTGTGGATTTTGAGTCTCTCAAAAATAATATGATAATTATTTGGAGGTCAAACAAGATCCTTCGGAATAAATAATGGTCGTGAAATTCGCTCTGATACCTCTGTTATTATTATTATTATTATTATTAGTGTTATTGTTGTTCTTCTTCTTCTCCTCCTTCTTCTCCTTCTTCTTCTTCTTCTTCTTTTAAAACAATTTGGTTTCGGAATAAAAGAATATTGAAACTTTTTGCCTTTCAAAAGAATCAATTAGGTGTTGTTCTTTTCTTGCCCTGATCGACATCTTGGATTGGGGTGTTTGTTAGTTTGTTATGAGTGGTGGTGTAAGAATAGCGGGGTTGGGCTACTGAACCCCCCTCCCCCCAAGTAGCTGAGAAACATTTTGGGAATAGACCCATATATAGAGGGTGGCGCAAAAATCAGGAACCATAGGCACATTTTAA
The DNA here is from genome assembly GCA_023014485.1 of Bathynomus jamesi. NCBI lineage: Eukaryota > Metazoa > Arthropoda > Malacostraca > Isopoda > Cirolanidae > Bathynomus > Bathynomus jamesi. The sequence continues at coordinate 277,615 of JAJOZX010003782.1, read as the reverse complement.
TAATTTGTGTTTTAATATGTGTTTTGTTCTTTTCAGATTTGTTGTTGAACCTATGGCACAGAAATTGACAATAGATGAACGGGTGGAGGGTTTTAATGTGTGCAAGGCGTGGTAACACACACCGATCAGTTGCTACTGCTTTTAATAACAAACACCCTGAGAGCCGCCAGTTGTTCAGGCATCAGTTGGAAAACTGTTCACTCGTTTCAAAGAAGCGGGAAGTGTTCATGATCGGCCGCGTAGTGGCCGGCCAAATAGTTCAACCGATGCAGCAACATCATTAACGGTACTCATTCACCTCGAAAACAGCCCACGTAAGTCCTTAAGAAAGTTATCTCAGGAAATGGGTGTCTCCAGAAGATCCATTCAACGAATTCTTACAACAAATCGTTTCCACCCCTACAAAGTCCAACTCGTTCAGGAACTGCACGGTGACGACACAGACCGTCGTGTAGAGTTCTGCCAGTGGTTTCTACGACATCGACAGCTTCAACGAAGGATCATGTTCAGCGACGAAGCGATATTTCACCTCAGCGGTCGTGTCAATAGGCATAATGCACGCTATTGGGCCAATGAGAACCCCCACTGGATGGAAGAAGGACATGTGCAATTCGACCCACGAATTATGGTGTGGGCTGCGCTCTGGGGGAGATCGGTTAATTGGTCCGTACTTTTTCGGCGGCAATGTAACAGGTGAAACATATCTGCATATGCTGCAAACATTTCTCATGTCCATACTGGACGACATTCCATTGGCAGAACGGGCGGAGATGTGGTTTCAGCAGGATGGTGCATCACCACATTTCGCAACCATCGTCCGGAGCTCTTTAGATGAAACATTCCCAAACAAGTGAATCAGACGGCGAGGGCCCGTCGAATGGCCACCTAGGTCTCCAGACCTCACGCCTCTTGACTTTTTCTTGTGGGGCCATCTCAAGTCGGTAGTCTGTGCTGATCGACCCAGAACCATACGTTCTCTAAAGGATAAAATCACATCTGAGTGTGCCAAAATCAGTACCACTGTGTTAAGGAATGTTCAAATATCATGCAGTCATCACGTCAGAAAGTGTCTCCAAGTTGAAGGCCACCAGTTCGAACATTTATTCTAATTTAATAAAATGTGCCTATAGTTCCTGACTTTTGCGTCACCCTGTATATATATATATATATATATATATATATATATATATACACACACACAGTGGATAATTTGTGCCGGAACGCACCGGAACGGCGATCCGGCACTTATATTTGGCCAGTCATTTCTTTTTGTATAAAGTATTTCTTGCACTTAAAATAAATATATTTCACACATACTAAGTATATAAAAACATTGGATGAGGTCTGTTAAATGAATCTCTCCCCCCCCCCCCCCCCCAGCAGGAGGATACTACCTCTTGCAACCTCCCCGAGCTCCGTGCACTGTGCCCCTCCGACTCACTAGCGTTCCACCACTTCTTTTTTTATAAATTAAGCACTGTGTGTGTGTGTGTGTGTGTGTGTGTGTATATATATATAATATAACTTCAGTATGACTGTTGCTAAAATATAATTTTATTTCCACTTTATTATTTATACTTTATTCTTTCATGGAAGTAAACTGCTTCTTTGGATTCTTTCATATTTCAATTTCTTTTTACTCTCTAAAAAGTTTGTTTGGAAAAGTTACAAAATACTTTCCAAAAGCCATATATATATATATACACAAACTAGAATGGTCCCCTGAGAAATTTATATGTTAAACACAGACCGTGCATGGAACAGGAACTCTTCTGGAAAATTAAATCCACTATAGCCGAATAAGTAATGGTAATGACAAATACCAAATATGGTATTTGTCATTTACCAACTTATTCGGACTATAGTGGATTTAATTTTCCCAGAAGAGTTTCCTTGTTCCATGCACGGTCTGTGTTTAACATATATATATATATATATATATATATATATATATATATATAAGCAACAACCACAAGGAAAAGGAAACACAAAGTCCGAGCGCTTTCGTGATATATTCACGAAAGCGCTCGGACTTTGTGTTTCCTTTTCCTTGTGGTTGTTTGCTTATTAATAAGGTCACGGTTATTTTGTGATTCTAGTGCATATATATATATATATATATATAACCTTTGGTTATATATATAACCTTTGGTTAGCTTCCGCCCGAATTGTTCATTCTGACGAAGGTCAAGCTTTTCACTCCACCTTAGACCTACACTTTAATGTGGAATCCGAACCACGCCCCATCAGCAGCCCGGCGTCTTAACCACTAGGCCACTTAGGGTACCCATTTATCTACCAACCACTTTCTTTACTGTATGGAAGGATGAACAGCTGGGTTTTGCTGGGCGCCGGCTGCCGTCGGGTCTCGAACCCGGGGCCGATGGATTCGTAGTCAGCGACGCTAACCACTACATAGAGAGAGAGAGAGAGAGAGAGAGAGAGAGAGAGAGATACACTGACAGATTGAAGATGGGTAAATTTTCAATTAATGAATTGTTTATTTTCTGCCCCTAGCTATAAGCCTACTTTAAATTCAGTATTTTCGCTAAATTCTATTGGGAAATGTTTTAGCCTCTATTAATCGTCTTTAGGATGACTCAGGCTACTTATTAAACTGCCTCAAGGACTACCCAATAAAAAAAATAATAAAACAACGAAATACAAGTAGAAGAGCTTACAAAATGTTCAATAAATAATTTTCCTCATCATCATGGTAACGAAGCCTCCACCAATCATAGCTTTGATTTCGATTGCGATAACCAATTAAAACTGCTGTTGCTAACGCTGTTTTGTGAACTTAAATCCGTTCTGTGCGTTGCCACTGTTCGCAAGGCATCCAAATTCAAATTATAATTGCTTCTGTACGAGTATATTAAATGAATAGCTCATCTTGACACTGTGTGATAATCCTTACTGGTAGCCCGAAGGCTTAATCCTCAGGATTAGGGTTAAGCGTAGGCCTAATGAACAACTACCGAATTCTCCGAGGAATTTTGTGGAGTTATTAAGCGAAAGGTAAATAACAAAAAGGGTTCAGGTAATAGACAGGAATGCACGTCTATTACACGCTCCGGATCTAAACTTTTTTATAGGAATCATTTATCTATAAAGAGAGAGAGAGATAGATAGAGAGAGAGAGAGAGAGAGAATGTTACAGTCAATGTATGAAACCAATCATTTCTCGTAATGCCAAAAGTGTTTCAGGCATTTTGCGTAACGAGATTGAACGATAAATCACTCCGTGAAGGTTAAGGTAGGTTAGGTTAGTTGTGCGTAGTGCCTGTGATTAAGGATCAGAGAGGCATTGCGCGAAATGCCTGAAACTTTTAGGCATTACGTGAAATGCCTGAAACTTTTAGGCATTACGTGAAACGACTGGTTTCATTCGTTGACTGTAACATTACAATACAAGTGTTAAAATGCTTTCATTATTTATATCCTGAAATTATTCCAGACCTTCAAATTCGAACATCTGTAACGTTTCACTTAACACTGGTCGCCGTCGGGCATTTCAAAATATTATGAGTTGTGATCGATCGCTTGACAGAAGGACGTTACAGACTCAAACAATTTTACAGCCTCATTCATAATCGCAAATTTAAGCCCAATTAAAGGGCTGTTTATCTTCATTTTACAATGAACAGTAACTTGAAACCTTTTATCAAAACTTAGTGTAAGCTTAGTGAAATTCGAATTAAAGTACAGGGCGCCCGCAAAGTATCTATCTATTTCTTGTAAAGGGTGGACCAGAAATAGACTGGAACTTTCGGGACACCCTGTATGATAATTTCGCTGTTTTTTTCTTTTTGTTTTTTTTTGTGGAAGGTGATATAGTTGGCTAAACGTTTCGCCCTCTCTTACTATATACATTTAGTCGCTTGGGTATATATCCTAGTGATACAGCGCCGAGATGTTAATCTGGAGGTGCTGTTGGGTTCGAGACTTGACTCGGACTTGAGATTTCAACGAATAAGGTGTCTCTCTAACTATTCCTTGGTGGGATAACGGTTCGGATCCCACATAAAGCTGTAGGTCCCCAACGTCACATGACTTTTGACGTTCGAAGGAGGTTAAACGACACCAAATATTATTATTATTATTATTATTATTATTATTATTATTATTATTATAAAACAAACATTTCAAATGACTAAATAAATTTGGTAATTTTAAATGTTTAATACAATACGGGATGCATAAAACCAAATATCAACATCCCTTTGAACAAAGACACTGAGATCGTGAGCTTGATTCCCAACAATAGTGCTGTAAATAATATTAACAACACAGAAGTTAATGCAACGGGCCGCGTTAAAAGACTGGCCTGAACGCCGCTGCGTCATTTTCACGCATGCATAGTGGCCATTTTGGAGCTAGCATTGTAAATCCATATAACTTTAATTATCTTCCTTTTTTCTAAAAACTGCATTTTTTTTAACTCTAAGATTAATATCATTTTTACGCGTAAATATCGGCGTATCAAACAACGTGTAATTATTATAGAAATATATATATATATATATATATATATATATATATATATATATATATATAACATTTGCGACCGCAATTAAATGCATCCTCGCAAACAATGGTCGTTCATGAACGATCAAAGACGTTCCTATCAAAGTTTATGGGAACATTTGTATAGACGGTAACTTTGTCTGCTCGGATATGATTTGAAACAGGCCTGATTTGCTCCTAATTTGATAGACAAAGGTTAATATATAATATATATATATATATATATATATATATATATATATATATATATATATATATATATATATATATAAAGCTAATTTTACTGCGCAGTTTATACTATTTTTAAAATAACTTTGTATACTAAGCGAGAAGCGTGTGCATATATATATATAATATATATATATATATATGGTGATTTTTTTTTTAGTTTCAATGTTCATTTTAATGAAATTATTATAGACTCCAGCTTGTATAATGAATATTGCAAAATAGTAATGAATTAAAATAGAAATTGGCAGTTTTTTGGGGGTTTTGTTTTTTTGTTTTTACATAGACTAAGTTAATTTCAAATATTTTACTTTACGCTTTTGTTTGAAGGAAAAAGTTTTTAGAAATGTTAATTAGTGTTAATTATAACAGAACTCAAAAGAACATAAATAAATGAAGACGTTAGACAATACCACTCGTCCTTTTCTGAGGTATATACTGTACAGTATATATATATACAGTATATATATATATATATATATATATATATATATATATATATATATACATTTCAACTGCAAAGAACACGCAGTATAATTAACGTGTAGTGGTTATCATATCTGACCGGCAATCGGAAGATCCCGGGTTCGATTGCCGGGTGGTTACCTCATTTTTTCATTTGTTCGTTTTTCCTCCTCATCTTGCGCGGAATGTTCTCCTAACAAGCGTCGTTCTTTACGTGATATATATATATATATATATATATATATATATATATATATAAAATCTTTGGTTTATATGAGGTCTGTTCAAAACGTATCCGGACAGGATGTTTATTTTTAGAACGAGGTCATGCTTGGCGTTGTGACTGTGCTAAATATGTCTCTGCCTGTCGAGACAAGTTGACTGATAGGGTTGCACTTCATTGTATAGCGTCAGTCCACTGTGGTGAGCCGATAAAGTTAAACGTGTTTTGTTTGGCGGCGATTTTTTACGATGAGGTCATGTTACTGTTTTTTTTTTTACTGTGAAGGTGTTGTGCACCATGAATATGCTCCACAGGGACAAACAATCAACAAGGAATCTTACATTGAAGTTTTGAGACGTCTACGTAAAGCAGTTCGGAGGAAACGGCCGCAAAAGTGGGAGTCCGGAGACTGGATACTTCATCACGATAACGCGCCATTTCACTCGTCGTAATTTGTCCAGCAATTTTTGGCCAAAAACGCTACACCCCCCCCCCCCCCCCCCCCCCCAAAGTACAACAGCCTCCATATTCGCCAGATTTGGCTCCATGCGACTTTTTTTTGTTTCCGAAGCTCAAACAAACTCTGAAAGGACACCGATTCGATAATGCTGAGACCATTAAAAGAAATTCGACGGAGCAGCTTTTGGCCATTCCGAAAAGTGCTTTCGAAAAATGTATTCAACAGTGGCAGGATCGTTGGGTTTGCCCAACGATCCACCTTTCAGAAGGAGCGTACTTTGAGGGAGATTAAGCCCCAAACCCTGTAAGTACCATATTCTGTCTATAATCGCATTAGTCTGGATACCTTTTGAACAAACCTCGTGTGTGTGTGTGTGTGTGTGTGTGTGTGTGTGTGGTATGGATTAGGGATGCACCGAATATTCGGTATTCGGTAAAAAAAATGAGGATATTCAGTATTCGGCCGAATAATTTTTGTTTTTAACGGAATATCGAATATTTGATAATTAGGGTAAATAACGTGATTTATGAAATGGAACTTAAATTTTTATTATTTTAAAGAATAATTACAAACAAATCCAACTAAGTATAGTATAGTAGAGTGATACTAATAAGTAATAACCTAATAAAAAAATAAACAGGCAGTAATAATAATTACCGCAAAAACAAAACCTAATACCGTATTTCCCGGCGTATAACGCGCACCCTAATTTTGAAGAGAAAATTACTTTGAAGAGAAAATTTAGGAAAATAAAAATTTAGGAAAAAATATATCTTCTACCTCACTTCACATGTACAATTTTAACGAGTTAATTTTAACATGTACATGATTTTTGGAGTATTTTTGGGAAAAAAAGTGCGAGTTATACGCCGGGAAATACGGTAATTGAAATTTAAGGCAAGTAGGTTATCGTGTAGAAAAATTGATACGTTGGCAATTACATTTTTCGCAGAACCGAATAGCCGTTCAGTTCGTTCGCTTGTGAGCAGCGGCGTGGTGAGATATTTTCGAGCAAGTACTGATAGTTTCGGAAATCTTTCGCCATTATGGCACCACCAATCAAGAGGGTTCTTGTCGCGATTGACACGTGGTTCCTTTGAATAGATGTATAATTCTTCTTGAGAACTTCGCTGTTTATTTTGATAGGTGCAGGCACCTCTGATTGTGAAGACGTAGCAACCTCATCGAAGTAGCTCCATAAGTCAACCTTCGGCTTCCTTTTCGAAGGTTCTCGATCTTCTCGTAAAACAAAAGCAGTTTCTTCATCGCCATGAGTTATATTACGTGTAGGACTAGCATTAGGTAATGTAGACATAGTGATTATCTCAGTTTTTTGCAAACTCAGGCACTGTAATACAAGGAAATTTGAAACAAGGATCTAAAACATGAACAATCATGCGAATAATGTCTGTTTTCTATTGCTTCAGGCGATTCTGTAAATTTTCTATTAAATCGTTTTTCATAGTATGAATACCTGCATCATCAGTTATGTTACGCAAAAATACCACGAGACCTGTTACATCGAGAAACACCACGGAAAGACAAGAAGGATCAGAGGAAAAGTCATTCGTTAATTTTTCATATGGGTAAGAAACTTCACAACACGCCGAATTAGAGTCCACTGATGGTTATTGAGGGTTCGTATGTCATACTTCGAGGTGTATGCAACAACTGCAGTTTTCTGTTGAAGAAATCGTTGTAACATACAGAATGTATAGTTCCATTGGGTGATAACGTTTCTTATATGTTTGTTTTCGGGTAAATTATGTTGCTTCTGGATTTTCTTAAGTCTGTCACATCCTCACAGGCCAGAGATGGATGCTTAAAATGCGAACAGATTCGGTGCGCAATTGCACAGATGTCTAAAACAGACTTCTGGCAAAGAAGAGCTTCATTAACTGCAACTGCTAAAATATGATTCGCACAAGCAACAGAACTCATTTTGAGAACGCGAACAGCTTTAGTAATATTACAGTCATTGTCGTGCGCAACTGCATGCACACGATCACTCTTGTTGGGATTGAAAAATTGGGGTTTAATAATAAATAGAAAATAAAAATTTATAATACTTAATTGGAAAACATAAGTTAGGTTTAAGAGATGGATTATAAAGTTAGGAAATAGACCTCAGATGAATTTATTTGAGTACGTGATTTTAGCACGAAACCAGAACAGGTTTCGTTGCGTTCATATTCGTAATTGGGTTTAGAGAATAAGAAATAATAGTCACGTGATATCACGCCTCTTTTTCGTCCAATGATGTTATTAAAAACAAGTTAATTTCAGATAACACTATATATATATATATATATATATATCTATATATATATATATATATAATAATAATGAAAGAATTGAATATCGTAAAAAAGGCCAATTAAGTTAGTTAGATAATATAAAATAATTAGGAAATTATAAAAACTATTAAAATAATGTACTAATAACTGTTTCTTGAGTTATAGGTTCACCAATAAATAAAGGACAGATAATGTGTAAAGCACGAATGCAGCAATGAAATTTCGAAGGAAAGACAGCGCAGCGCAAAGGATTCAGTTAGACAAGAAGAGTCGGCAATAGAAACTGAGTAGAGGATTGAGTCAGAGAGAGTGGGTCGCATATAGTTCATCCAAAGACCTTACTTAGCTCCCTCGTTATTTTTATTCCAGTTCCACGATTCGAGCCCGTGGGAAAGAGGGCCTATATTTAAGATGAACTAATAACAGTAAATTCAATTCATTTTTCCCTAGGGCCAACGAACAAGAAAATTCTATCCGCGACCCGAGGCTTTTATGCCTGTCACGCGCTAGGCCTATGTCGTTTCTGTAGTCTACTTTATTTTTCGATCAAGGCTTCACATAAGGTTAAAATTATAAAAACTTCGCTGCTTTATAATTGTAAATTTATGTTAGTGATTTAAAGGTAAAGGTTATGTTAATGATTTATGTTAGTGATTTAAAAGTAAAGGTTATGTTAATGATTTATGTTAGTGATTTAAAGGTAAATTCTAAAATAAATAAAAGCTAAATAATAATAGCTCATTTAGTTGAAGTCAAGTGAAAAACTAATCTGAAGAAATACATCAATGGGTTCACGGTACCCCTTAAATTGTAACATCCAAATTGTGTAAATGAATATCGGCGCATTTATATGAACTAAATAAATAAGTGCAAGTTGTGTGATAACACCCAACCACGAACGGAGCAGCAGAATGAATGAATGGAGTGAATGGATCATATTCATTCATTTAGGGGGTCACCGAGGAAAGAACGACACCCCGGAAATAATATCCGAACCCTACACTATCTATTGGCTATTCTTACAATATAGAAGTCAATGCAGTTGCGATGTTTTCATCAGTGTGGGAAAACCTCGTAGATATTTACTAGTAAAAACATACTACTCTTAGCTCACATTTACTGTTACTTCTATTTGCTGTCAAACTAATAAAGGTTTCAGTTTTTTACATTGATGCCAAATAACCCAAATGAAACTATATATTCGGTATTCGGTATCCGATACAGCCATATATTATATATATATATATATATATATATATATATATATATATATATATATACTTATGCGCCTTGGTGATGTAGTATGGGGTTCCAAAAAAACCTTAGCGTCCCCATTTGCAGCTTACATGTTTACTTATATCGAAATAGTTTTTAGTGATTATAAAAATATATAAAATTATTTATTTATTGCAGGTATTAAAATTATTCTAGCTGATAAAGTGATAATATAATGGCTTCTCAATTAATTGGTGATTCGGAGAGGCAACGTGTGATAGATCGCATACGAGCAATAACATTTCGGGAAGCTCGTGATGCTGGAGCCACCTTTATAACACGTTCATGGGTTGCCAAAAAGTTGCGAAGAAGTGAGGACTTCGTCAAAAGAAATTGGAATAAAACTTTGGATGAATGTGAAGTAGATACAACTAAATCTGGGCGCCCAAATTTGCCACTCTCTCAGGAAACAAAAAGCTGTGCTAAACTTTCTAGAGAGATCGAAGTGTTGAGAGGAAAGATCGTTAGTGGTGAGATCATTCGACTGTACCGTCATAGGCAAGGTTTGAAGCCTTGGCATGAACTTCCAAAGCCAAGAAAAACTCAACTTAACATCGATGACAGAATGTGGTTTGCCCATTATCTTGAAGATTGGGATGTGGATGATTTCATGCATTTAGCTGTCTCCGATGAATTTTTTGTTTACGTAACACGTCGGCCTAACTACCAAAATGATCGAGTGTGGGCCACAACACCAGATGAAATCGATGACAATGAACATTATCGCGAATTATTAAAAAGTCCAGACTGTGTTAGTGTGTTTGTTTTGTTCACTGCAAAGAAGCTCATGTGGGTGCTGAAGCCAGATGGTCAGAGTTGGGATGGACAGTATTTTCGTGATATTATTCTATCCCAGCATGTCATTCCCTTTCTAAGAAACCCAAACAATGTTATGGATGTCGATCAGGTCACACTTCTGTACGATAAGGCCCCATACTTTAAGGCATTAGCCACTCAACAGTTGTTGCGGAACCATGAGACCGATTTCCTTGGAAATGAAGAATGGCCAGGAAATTCTCCTGACCTGAACCTCTGTGAACACATTGGATCAGTTATAAAGGACAAGGTTGAATGTCTCTTGTTTCAAGAACCTGCAGCAAATCGATTTTCGAAGGATACAATGACGCAACACATTGAAACTGTTTTAGCAAATTTGCGTAACGATCAAGATCTATTCACGTTACTTTTGGCAAGCTACCCAAAGCGAATTCAGGCTGTCTTGAAAGCCAATGGCGGGAACACCACGTTTTAATTGTTTCTCATTAAATGCAGGATTAAATTCCCTTTTGTAAGGTATGTTTAGTTTTACTGTACCTCTAATGGTTTAGACCATGGGCGGGGAGCTAAGGTTTATTGGGCTAAGGTTTATTGGAGCGTCGTTGACTACGAATCCATCGGCCCCGGGATCGAGACCCGGTGGAGGCAGGAGCCGCCTGTTCATCATTCCACACAATAAAGAAAGTGGTTGGTAGATAAATGGGTACCCTAGGTAGCCTAGCGGTTAAGACGCTCAGCTGCTGTTGGGGCGTGGTTCAAATTCCACGTTAAACTGTACGTCTAAGGTGGAATGAAAAGCTTGACCTTCGTCAGAATGAACAATTCGGGCGGAAGCAAACCAAAGGTTACCAAAAGTATATATACTGTGTGTGTGTGTATATATATATATATTATATATAATATGTGTGTGTGTGTGTGTGTGTGTGTGTGTTATATATGATACCTGGAATATAAATATTTTAATTAACACGAAAGTTGTCGAAAACAATATACGGAATTTAATTAAAGTTAAAAAATAAACTTTTCTTTGTTCAAATAAAAATTGTTGTTTCGTTTCTCACCTGTTACTCTCTCTCTCTCTCTCTCTCTCTCTCTCTCTCTATATATATAATATAATATATATATAGAACCGGACAGGTTCCTGTGCAAATTCTCTGAACGAGGGTAGAAGGAAATCCGAAAGCAATTCCCTCCTCCACCAAATCCTGCAAATGAAGCGGGATGCTGCATAGATCGATCCTGAACCGTCGTTCAAACCTTCATAAAGTAAATATATATATATATATATATATCAGAGGAAACGAAAGATGAACAGTACTAAGGTTACGACTGCAATCCTGAAACATTGAACCATATCATCTAGAAGAGCCTCGGTAGCAGAAAAAACAAACAACATCACAATGAAGGTATGGAAGAGTTGTGTTCTATCAATAACTGAGTAATATTCAGTACTCGCAAGCCCGTACAGGAAACGATACAGTGAAACATAGAAACCATAAGGACGTTTACGGTTCCGAGAAAGGAAACGAAAGACGAAGATGACTGGTTACTACGACTACAATTCTTGAAACTCTATTCCCTGAAAAGAAGACGTGAACGATGCCCAATACATACAGAAATACTGAAGGACGTGTCCCAAACTTTAGATATGAAATAGAAACACACTGGAATGAGAGGAGAAGTAGATTCTGTATTATCCAAGCTGCGGTAAGACGGGCGACCCTGAAAACGAAGCTGAAAAATACTCTCAAAATACGAGGACCACCAAAACTTTTTAACGTCTTGCCAAAGTAACTGAGGAACCTCCAGCATACGAATATAAATAACTCCAACAACCACCTCGATAGGTTCCTCTGTAAAGTCCCGGACCATCCAGGAGTAACTGGCTATGAGGGCGGGATGAGAACAGAAAGCAACCCTCTCTCTCTATCCTTTATCAAATCCTCCAGCTGAAGCGGGATAATGCAGGAGGGTGGAACGCAGGTCGATCCTGAACTGTTGCTCAAATCCAAAAAAATAAAAGTAATATATATATATATATATATATAATATATATATATATATGGATGAATTTCACACTTAAACACGTAAAATGAATGAATGATTCAAACACACAGGGAAAAGAAAAAAAAATATTCCAGGTCTTTCGTGTGTTCAGCAGTAACACTGACAAGGTGTACTGCTGAATACACGAAAGACCTTGGAATAATTTTTTCTTTTTCCTTGTGGGTTTGCATTATATATATATGCTATATTAGACACCTATTGAATTCGAACCACGTTGATATTTTTTCATACAAGGTACGTACGAAATTATGGTGACAGAAGGTTTTATGATGATAATTCCCTGTCATCATATAATTTTTAAGTTATATATATATATATATCGTAAAGAACGACGCTTGTATAGGAGATATTCCGCGCAAGACGAGAAAGAGAAAAACAACAAATGAAAAAATGAAGTACCACCTGGGAATCGAACCCGGATCTTCCGATTGCCGGTCAGACGCGATAACCACTACACCATGGACTCCACTCTTCCAAATGTCGTAATTCCTCTACATACTCGCAGAAACCAATGCCCCAAGGGGGCACCTCCCGCTTGCCGTATCATTATATACATTCAACTGCAAAGAACACGCAGTATAAATAACGTAAAGAACGACGCTTGTATAGGAGATATTCCGCGCAAGACGAGAAAGAGAAAACAACAAATGAAAAAATGAAGTACCACCTGGGAATCGAACCCGGGATCTTCCGATTGCCGGTCAGACGCGATAACCACTACACCATGGACTCCACTCTTCCAAATGTCGTAATTCCTCTACATACTCGCAGAAACCAATGCCCCAAGGGGCACCTCCCGCTTGCCGTATCATTATATACATTCAACTGCAAAGAACACGCAGTATAAATAACGTAAAGAACGACGCTTGTATAGGAGATATTCCGCGCAAGACGAGAAAGAGAAAACAACAAATGAAAAAATGAAGTACCACCTGGGAATCGAACCCGGGATCTTCCGATTGCCGGTCAGACGCGATAACCAACACCATGGACTCCACTCTTCCAAATGTCGTAATTCCTCTACATACTCGCAGAATATCGCGGAATATCTCTATACAAGCGTCGTTCTTTATATTTATACTGCGTGTTCTTTGCAGTTGAATGTATATAATGATACGGCAAGCGGGAGGTTGCCCCCTTGGGGCATTGGTTTCTGCGAGTATGTAGAGAATTACGACATTTGGAAGAGTGGAGTCCATGGTGTAGTGGTTATCGCGTCTGACCGGCAATCGGAAGATCCCGGGTTCGATTCCTAGGTGGTACTTCATTTTTCATTTGTTGTTTTCTCTTTCTCGTCTTGCGCGGAATATCTCCTATACAGCGTCGTTCTTTACGTTATTTATACTGCGTGTTTGCAGTTGAATGTATATAATGATACGGCAAGCGGGAGGTGCCCCTTGGGGCATTGGTTTCTGCGAGTATGTAGAGGAATTACGACATTTGGAAGAGTGGAGTCCATGGTGTAGTGGTTATCGCGTCTGACCGGCAATCGGAAGATCCCGGGTTCGATTCCAGGTGGTACTTCATTTTTCATTTGTTGTTTTCTCTTTCTCGTCTTGCGCGGAATATCTCCTATACAAGCGTCGTTCTTACGTTATTTATACTGCGTGTTCTTTGCAGTTGAATGTATATATATAATATATATATATATCCCCGCAAGGGGGTTCTAAGCTCGTGCTCTTGAGTGCTCTTTGTACTCGTTTGTACGTGCTTGTTCCAGGGGGTTTCACGTGCGCCCTCCCGGCCCTAGCACCCAAGGATGATGGGGCTTGACCTTGCAGTCCTTGTCATCCTTGGTCTTTTTCCACTTCGACTGTCCCCTCCACCCTTTCTTTTTCCTCTGTCTTTCCTCTCACTTTTTCTTTGTTTTTCCGCCGAGATATGCCCTTTTAAATAGAGGCGAATCGATTCTTCCCGAACTTAAATATATATATATATATATATATATATATATATATATATAATATATATATATATATATAATGCCGTGCCAGCATAAAATTAATACCGTCCTAAGGCAACGGAATGGACATGTGTCATTGTCCACTTCAATCACGATATCGACCAGGTGCAGTCTCCATCCCGAAATAAAGGCAGGAGGTTCTTATCTAAGATGGATACATAACCTCGTGAATTAAGACGTCCCTACACGAACACAGGGTCATATTTAGAGTGTTAAATACCTGTCCACACCATAACAGCTCAATCTAATTTCACATTGGATTGCACCAATTTGGGATTGAACATAATGGCAAATGTTCTCCGTACACAGATCCGTGCTCCTGAAGCAAACTGCTAAAATGTTGATTCATCTGAGAAGCCAAAAGAGTGCCAGAACTGATCAGATCTGTCCTTCATCTGCATGGAACACTCTTACCGTTTATTCCCATTAGTTTTTTTTTAGAAAGGTGCCACATATCCATTTTGTTGCTTTAGGAGAGCGTTCATTTTATCTTGGCGGAGCTCTCTCTCTCTCTCTCTCTCTCTCTCTCTCTCTCTCTCTCTCTCTCTGTATATATATATATATATATATATATATATATATAACTTTTGGGTTGCTTCCGCAAGAATTGTTTATTCTGACGAAGGTCAAGCTTTTCACTCCATCTTAGACCTACAGTTTAACGTAGAATCCGAACGACGACCCACCAGCAGCCCAACTTCTTAACCACTAGGCTACCCAGGGTACCCATTTATCTACCAACCACTTTATTTTATTGTGTGGAAGGATGAACAACTGGGTTTTGTTGCTCGCCGCCTGCCGTCACCGGATCTCGATGGGGCCGATGGATTCGTAGTCAGCGACGCTAACCACTATCTCTCTCTCTCTCTCTCTCTCTCTCTCTCTATATATATAATATATAATATATATATATATGGGATGAATTTCACAATTAAACACGTGAAATGAATGAATGATGCAAACTCACAAGGAAAAAGAAAAACGATTCCAGTTCTTTCGTGTATTCAGAGCTACACCTTGTCAGGGAATATATGACGAGGTGTAGCTCTGAATACACGAAAGGCCTGGAATCTTTTTTCTTTTTCCTTGTGGATTGCATATATATATATATATTATATATATATATATATATATACTTATTTATTTGTTGGTAGTGAAAAATGTTTTCAGTGACACTTTGAAGTGAATGTATTTGTGGAAAGTAATTTTTCAGCTTTGGTTTCCTTTAAAATTTGAAGAAAAAACAAACATCGGAATTTCTCCTCAAAAAAGTTTCAAGTTTCGTTCGTGTCACCTCGAAATTTATTTATGGGGGTTTGACCTGCGTAAAAGGCGGGTCAAGTGGAGGACAAACCTTCTTCTTTATTACCTCATTTAGTTGTGCAGGTTTTTATTTTTTATTCATTTCGTTGTTTATATATATATATATATATATATATATATATATATATATATATATATATATATATATATATATAAAGAGAGAGAGAGAGAGAGAGAGTTTCTTGTACGCGTCCTTGGGCATAGCAATATTTTGATGAAAAGGAGAACCAATCAATAGTTCTAACGTTCTTTAACGAATACCAACCAACCAAACCTTCCTGAATTTTGTTCCATCATCAGTGTTAAAATTAATATAAATACAAATAAAGTTAAAATGGTTAAATAAATCGATTAACAAAGTTCAGGTCAACACTAACATTATTAAAATGTTTAAAAAAAAAAAAAAAAAAAAGTATCAAAATAGTGTTCGAACGGTGTTCGAACAGTGTTCAAACTAAGAAGTAGACCATGATGCTACACAGGAAACAAAGACTTCCCGCAACTTTCTTTACACATAAATATTATCTTCTTTGGTCTCAAATTACTCCAAAAAGAAGTTTTAAAGACCGTTTCTTCTATCTAAAGAAGTTATGTGTCATTAAAAGACGTTATTATATCATTTAACAAGAAGCTTTGATACCCAAAAGAAGGAAAAACTTCTCCTAGAATACACCCTCAAAAAGAAGTTATAAGTTGCAAATGCAGAAGGTTTTATTTTGAATGTTTGGTTGTTATTTGCGTTGGTTGAGAGGTAGTTACAGTAATAAATTAAATTGAAATCCTAAAATAAAGGTGAACAACCATATACACTCGTGGGTGTATATATATATATATATATATATATATATATATATATATATATATATATATATATATATAATATATATATAGAATATAGAAATAAATATAGAATATAAATATAAATATAGAAATCCGAGAGCCGGACAGAAGGTACGAACAAAGGCACTTCATGCGTTATCGGGATAACAAGTACCGACAAAGATAAAAAGAAGTAAATTCTCGGAGGACCACAAGGCAACGAAACCGGCACCCCCATTGGAAAACAAATCGGAACCACCTGTATGCGAAAAAGAAAGAGAAAAAATAAAAATAATCCTAGCTAACATACAGGGCCTTAAATCAAACCATTCCACGAACAAAGTTGTATACCTGAAAGGACTCATGCAAGAAGCCGGAGCAGACTTTGCATGCCTCACGGAAACTCATCTAAAGGACTGCCAGGCGAACTGTGAAAATTGTGAGTCCTGTAATGACAAAGAAGAAACACAAATTGACAACTATAACATCCTCCGAGCCGACAGAACAGTGAGACGTAAAGGAGGATGTGCTATTTACACACGCGAAAGGCACATAGCAGAAATGGCTATAAGTACCTCAAACAACTACGTAGAATGTGTAGCAGCAAAAATTGAAAAATTAAATATGGTACTAATTGTAATGTACAGACCCCCAAACACGCCAACCTCAAAATTTTCAGATTCCATTACAGAGGTAAGAAACTTAATAAAAGATCTACACTCTCCAACCCTAAATATTTTTCTCTGTGGTGATTTTAATTTCCCATTCATGAAATATAAAAGGATAGGAAAAAATATATGTATCCACCAGGACAAGGGGGGCACACGAGAAGACCAGGAGCAGGTAAAAATGCTACTAGCTTTAGCTGATGAATTTATGTTAACGCAAGAAATAACAGAAAACACAAGAAAAACAACTGCCTAGATTTGGTATTCACAAACAACAGTAATCTAATTGATAATGTAGAAATATCCCCAACTATGATATCAGACCACAACATCATTGAAATAACAACTAATATAGGAAAGGAAAGAACACAACAGGAAGAAGCAAATTCGAAATTTTTAATTTTCACTCCAAAGCTATAAACTGGGAAGATGTGACATCCAGCATGGAAGTAATAGATTGGAAAACCATTTTCGAGGCCAAGACAATGGAAGAGATGCTAATGACGTTAGAGGAGAAGACGTTAGAAATTGTGGAAAAACATGTCCCAAAGATACAACAAAGAGGAAAGAGAAGCAGGTTCGAAAGACAAAAGAGGGCATTGTTCCGAAAGAGAAAAAGAGTGACTGAAAAATTAAGTAACTGTAAAGATAACAACATCAGAAAAATATTAAATGATAAACTACAAAGTATCGATGTCGTCATACAGGAACTAATCGAGAAACATACAGAAAAAGAAGATGACGCTATAGAAGCGATAAAGGTTAACTCAAAGTACTTCTATAATTTCGCAAAAAGAAAGTCGAAAAACCATGCGACTATCGGACCTTTAAAAAATGAGAACAGTGATTTATCTGATGATCTAACAGAAGTATCTGAAATATTAAAAGCTCAGTATGAATCATCTTTCAGTATTCCAAAAACTGACAAATTGATATGCGATAGAAACGCGTTCTTTGAAGAAGAACCACAAGGGGAAAGTATAACGGATTTCGACTTTACGACGGATGATATTACACAAGCCATAGGGAAACTAAAAACACACTCAGCGGCAGAACGGGATAAATGGAATGCCACACTGATCAAAAACTGCAAGAATGCAATCGCTGAGCCCCTATACTGGATATGGAGACGATCATTAGACACGGGAGAAATACCGGGCATCCTGAAGAGCGCGAACATAGTACCAATATATAAAGGAGGAGATCGATCCGAGGCCAAAAACTATAGGCCAGTGTCTCTTACATTTTATCTCCCTAAAATATTTGAAAGAATAGTTAGACAGAAAATCTATGACTTTTTGGAAACTCAGAAAAATTCAATGATAACCAACACGGGTTTCGGTCAGGCAGATCATGCCTATCACAACTAATGGAACACTACAACAACATTATTGATTCACTTGAAAGTAATGAAAACAATGATGTACTATACACAGACTTTGCTAAAGCATTCGACAAGTGTGACCACGGAATCATAATGCATAAACTGAAATATATTGGAATAACAGGAAAAGTAGGGAAATGGATCTATAATTTCCTTAGTGAGCGGAGGCAAGTCGTTACAGTACAAGGAGTATCTTCATCAGAATCAGAGGTCCTCAGCTCAGTCCACAAGGAACAGTATTAGCTCCACTACTCTTCATAATCATGCTAACTGACATAGATGAGGACGTTACCAGAGACAGCACAGTAACATCCTTTGCGGATGACACAAAGATCAGTATAAAAATAAGAAACCCAGAAGACATAGGATCTCTACAAACCGACATAAACAAAATCTACAAGTGGACGGAAGACAACAATATGAAGTTTAACACCGAGAAATTTCAGCTAATACGGTACGGAAAAAGAGAAGACCTAAATAAAGTGCATGGAATATTATACCCCAAATGGACAGAAAATTCAGAGAAATTCCAGAGCAAAAGATTTAGGGGTTGTAATGACAGATGATGCGAAATTTGAAACACAAAATAAGATAGCAGTAAACAGAGCAAAGAGAATAACGGGTCAGATATTGAGAACCTTTAAACGAAGGGATAGGAATGTAATGATTCCTCTACTGTAAACCCTGATAATACCCAAATTGGAATACTGCTCGGTCCTAACATCCCCATATAAAAAAGAAGATATTAGACAGCTGGAGGGGATCCAAAGAAGCTTCACAGCCAAGATCAATGGGTGCAAAGAACTAAATTACTGGGAAAAGTTACGAGAACTAGACCTATATTCACTGGAAAGGAGAAGAGAGAGATACACCATTATTTACACTTGGAAAATAATGGAGAAACTAGTCCCTAATCTTACTCTGAATCCCATAACTCCCCAAACAACGGTGGAAAGTAGAAGCGGTAGACTGTGTCGTATTCCCAAATTGAAGGCGAGACAGGGCACATCCTTAACCCTGAAAGAAAATAGTTTTGTAGTGAGAGGACCAAAACTGTTTAATCAGTTGCCCAAAGACCTAAGAATCACGAAGGGAGTTGCAGTGGAAATCTTCAAAAGAAGACTAGACGCCTGGCTCAGAACAATCCCCGATGAGCCGGGCGTACCTGGCTGTGTGAGGTGGAGAGCGCAAGAATCCAACTCACTACTTCACCAGGCCAACTCGATAGGATGGGCGACAAGCTTGACCTTCGCGAAATGAGAAATCATCGCGCGGAACCTTTGTAAGGTTGTAAGGTAAGGTACATATGTATATATATATATATATATTGAATGTTAACATTTTAATAATGTTAGTGTTGACCTGAACTTTGTTAATCGATTTATTTAACCATTTTAACTTTATTTGTATTTATATTAATTTTAACACTGATGATGGAACAAAATTCAGGAAGGTTTGGTTGGTTGGTATTCGTTAAAGAACGTTAGAACTATCGATTGGTTCTCCTTTTCATCAAAATATTGCTATACCCAAGGACGCATAGAAGACTCTCTCTCTCTCACTCTCTCTCTCTCTCTCTCTCTCTCTCTCTCTCTCTCTCTCTCATATATATATAGACTATATATGCCCGGTTAGGTTAATTGAATGCCCGGTTAGGTTAACTGAATGCCCGGTTAGGTCAACTGTACGCCCTTGATGATTGGTTAGGTTAAGTCGTGATATTTTCATTAGTTTACTGTCAAAATTGACGAGAATATCATGACTTAACCTAATCAATTGTCAAGGGCGTACAGTTGACCTAACCGGACATTCAGTTAACCTAACTGGGCATTCAGGAGCCCTAACCTTGCATTCGATTAACTTAACCGGGCATATATATAAATATACAAAAGATTATAATATATTTTTCTTTACCTACTCTCCAGTTGTTTTTGTGTTAAAGCTGGGGGTAGTATCTAGTATCTCCAGGTGGAGCGGACTAGGGTGGAGTATCTTCAGGTGGATCGGGCTGGGGGGAAAGATCTTCAGATGGACACTCTGGGGGGGAAGATCTGGACATTGTGGGAAGGAAGCTCTTCAGGTGATCCATATATATATATATATATATATAAATAATAATTATTGGGTTTGTTTAACCTCCTTCGCAACATCTAAGGTCATATGACGGAGGGGGACCTACAGCTTTACGTGTGATCCGAACCACGGGTCGCTACATAATCTGGACGGGGAGGACGGTCTCCCATCCAACTACTACCCAGACCCAATGTTGCTTAACTTCGCTGATCAAAGGGAAGCGATGTTACGACATTGGCTACGACGTAGCCGTATATATATATATATATATTATATATATTATATATTGTTAATTTTCAATATCTTCCGACTTTACTTAAAGCAATTGGTATCAACATAGACTTTAAGTATAATAATACTGCTAAATCACGCCTAATAAAGAATAGCCCGGATAATGCGGTTAGCTGTGTGCATTCGATCGGATGTACACAATGTAACTCAGTCAGAACAAACGGGTAAAACATTAGATATTAGGGTAAAACAGCATAATTATGCGTGTAGAACAGCAAATAATTCTAATGCATTGTTTAACCATATGTATAGATGTAATCGTAGTATCAAGTGGGATAGTTCTAAAGCGCTCGTTAAAGACAGAGATATAATTGAAAGGAATATTCTAGAATGTGCATTTATCCATTTTAAAAATAATTTCAATATCAGTGCGGGAATGTATAAAATTGACAATATCCTGTTAAAATACCTTTTGCCTCTAATTAACCCTTGTTAATCAGGTGCTAATCTTTTTATTTTTCGGTCTCGTTGTACATATATATATATATAGTATATATTTTCGTCATCTCGCCTTCTCCCTTCATTCCCTGACGAGGTGTACTTCTGAATACACGAAAGACTTTGGAATCATTTTTCTTTTTCCTTGTGGGTTTGCATAAAAATACACCTTACCTTACAACCTTACAACCTTACAAAGGTTTCGCGTGATGATCTCTCATTTCGCGAAGGTCAAGCTTGTCGCCCCTCCTCTCGAATTGGCCTGGTGAAGTAGTGATTCTGATTCTTGCGCTCTCCACCTCACATAGCCAGGTACGCCCGGCTCATCGGGGATTGTTCTGATCCAGGCGTCTAGTCTTCTTTTGAAGATTTCCACTGCAACTCCCTTCGTGTTTCTTAGGTCTTTGGGCAACTGATTAAACAGTTTTGGTCCTCTCACTACAAAACTATTTTCTTTCAGGGTTAAGGATGTGCCCTGTCTCGCCTATATATATATATATATATATATATTTATTATTTATTTTCCAACTTTCCAACGCAGTGAAAGTGTTTGGTTGCAAAAGTCAATCCAAAATGGTTAACACAACGAACCGACCACTTGGTAATTTGTTACCAGAAAAATAAGCACAGTTAAGTTTGATAAACGAAGAACTCAATAAACTTCGCATAAATGAACTATAACAATTCTGGTCGACTGTAAAGCAATTAACCATGCATTATGGTCGTTATACAATCGTATATGCAACCACGAATTTCTCTCAAATATTAAATACTGCAGTGTGTGTGTGTATATATATTAGTGATGTAGGTCACATCCGCATCCGCGGAACATCCGCATATTTTCTCGCATCCGCATCCGCACTTTGGACTGCGGATGTCGTGCGGATGTGGACCGTTGAGATAAAATGTCATTAATAAGCGGAAATTATCAAATTCTACTATACATATTAATAGAACTAGTTCATTGTGCGCAAAAGTGATGCAAGCGACAAGACGAGAGGCTGTTCTTGTATGAAGTTACTCTCTTGCAACCTACTTAGATCCACGTTACAAAGCTAAGTTATTTTCACCTAGTACATTAGAACGAGTTAAATCATCACTTGGCAAAGCAGTTGAAGAGCTTCAATCTCTTGAATCTGTCGCTTCGCCACCCACCAAAAGAATAAAAGTTTCAGTGACAGAACCAACACCTTCAACAAGCAAATCTATCACAGAATCTGTCTCTCAGTTTCTTGAGTCAAGCAGCAATGACGAGACCTACGCGATGTCAAAAGATGTAGTAAAAATGATCGAGAGCTATCAGTTTGGCTGCATGTGACAATCCTATTAGTTGGTGGAAAAATACGCAGAATATCTATCCATACTTGAGTAAACTTGCAAGGAAACATTTAGCCTGTCCTCCAACAAACGTACCAAGCGAGAGATTATTTAGCAGTGCTGGATTAATATATGATGAAAAGAGAAACAGACTGGCAGCAGAAAAGGCAGAAAAATTAATGTTCCTTAAGCATAACCTTCCTATAATTAAGTTTGAACATTAAACGATGAACGTCTTAGTTTATTTTAATTTAATTACTCATTTATAAATATGCCTAATAAAACTTTAAACTTAATATAAATAGTTATCAAGCTAATTAAAGATCTCTTTCTATAAGGGTGGAGGTTGGGGAAAGAGGTCGGTGGGGTGCATTTGAGTTGGGTTCACGTCCCGCATCCTGGTAACACAATTATGGTTTGTAATTGTGGCTGAACCTCAACAAAATATAACGAATTTATTTGCAGACGAATTCACTAATTGATTTCTATATTAGTGATGCTTGATATTATTTTATATGTTCAGAGAAAAGTACAGCAATTATTGTACAATTAATCAATTATACTACATTATAGCTACAGCTCTCTCTATATAATAACTTATTATATACGTTAAACACAACAAATCTCGAATATATCCTAAAAAATAACGAAAATGTAGACATCCGCATCCGCATCCAAGGATGTCGAAATCAAACATCCGCATCCGCATCCGCGGATGTGAAAAAAATGACATCCGCTACATCACTAATATATATATATATATATATAAATAGTTTTAATATGCATATCTTCCTTTCGAAATGGTAAAAGAATAAATGGTAAATCGAAATGGTAAAAGAGTAAATGGTAAATCGAAATGGTAAAAGAATAAATGGTAAATCGAAATGGTAAAAGAGTAATTGGTAAATCGAAACGGTGAATTCAGAACTGTACAACAGCAATTTGATTTTGTTTGAAGATGGCAACCGTTTATGGGGACTTTAGGCAGTATTCGAGTTTCTTATTTATTTTCACTGTAGTTGCGTTGCATTGATATGGGTTCTCGGATGCGTAGAAAGAAAATGTGGCTCAATTTAGATTTCCATATTTGTGGCAACTTTATGATAACATTGCCAAGTTCTTCATAACATTTATATAAGCAACAAACAGTATTGAAATTGCATCCAGTGGAAAACTATTTTCTCTCTCTCTCTCATATATATATATATATATATATATATATATATATATATATATATGTATATATGAGAATGTGTATTGTATATAGTATTTTACTTGCTTTACGCGTTTTGAGTTAAAATAGGACAAAAGTATTCAAGAAACTTGGCGTATAACTTCCATATAAATGCTTCCGACCCTCATCAAAATAACGCAATAGCTCATGTGTGTGTGTGTATATATATATATATATATATATATTATATATAGAGAGAGAGAGAGAGAGAGAGAGAGAGAGAGAGAGAGATGGTGAAGCCACGAGCCTGACTTTCGTGTGGTGATAAATCGTAACACGGAACTTCTACAAGGCTACAAAGTATATATACAGGGTGGCACAAAAGTCGCGCATCATCGGAATTTTCAGTGTTGATAATAATATATTATTTTTTTCTTTTAGGTAGGGGATGGCTGCGAATTTAACAATAGACGAGAGGGTGAGCTTGGTTTTAATGTATGGAATACCAGGTACAACAAATCGATGAATCGTTACAGAATTTAAATTCTGTACCCATTCCTCGACTTGTTGTACCTGGTATTCCATACATTAAAACCGAGCTCTTCCTGCTGTCTACTGTTAATTTCGCAGCCATCCCCGACCTGAAGAAAAAAAAAAATTATAGTCAACACTGAAAATTCCTATGATGCGCGACTTCTGCGCCACCCTATATATATATATATATATATATATATATATATACCCTATATATATAAGGTCTACATCTATGTAGACCATGTCACACCAGATAATGGAACTGCTCGCTGCATAGCAGAAGAGTTGATAACTATTATTACAGACTCGAACAGCACAGATACTATCAAAGCTTTACTGTGTGATGGTACTCCTGTAAATACAGGAAAAATTGGTGGAGCCATAAAACTGGTTGAAATTCATCTTAACAGACCAGTGCAGTCGTTGGTGTGCCTCTTGCATTTGAATGAGCTGCCTTTTATGTACGTCTACAAAGCCATTGATGGTAAAACAACAAGTCCAAATACTTTTGTTGGTTCAAGTGGGAATAAACTGAAAACAGATTTAACAAAATTGGAGGTAGTCAAATATTCTCGCGTAAAGGGAAACATTAAAGAAATTCCAGCAAATGTTGTGAAGGAGCTAAGCAGTGATCAAAGATATCTCTATGATATATTTCTGGCAGTGCAAACTAGAGACACTTCTCAAAATCTGTCCACTCGATCCCCAGGTACCCTTCACCATGCTCGCTGGCTAACTCTAGCCAACAGGGTCCTTCGATTAATTATATATCTCAACGCCAAATCCCGATAAAAACCTTCAAGATATAGTCAAGATTGCAGTTCTATGCTCCAGGGTGGTTTTGGATAAAATCTCATCCTAATGCAACTGATGGTGCATATAATTTTTGGCATTTAATGTGCTTGCGTCGAAATTTAAATGAACAACATAGATCAATCATAGAACCAGTATTAAAGAATAACGCCTATTTTGCCCACCCAGAAAATATACTCATATCAATGATAACTGACAAGAGACTAGAAATTAGGGAGCAAGCTATTCAGAAAATCACCCTTTCAAGAACAGGATTTTCAGGTATGAGAAACTTTGAGTTGCCTCGAACCCTCAATTTCCAATCTACTGACTACACCGAGATGAACAATTGGCAAAAAGAAATCATTACTCCTCCACCGCTGCTAAACAATTTTAGCGACTATGAGCTACTACAGGCTCGATGTAAGCCACTGGAGAGAGCTTCTTTTCCATGCCACAGTCAAAGTGTGGAAAGGGCAGTGAACCTAGTAACAAAGGCATGTCATGAAAGAATAGGATATGACAACCGTCAAAATTTTATCTTAAACTCATTAGAATCCCTTTTGATGTGATAAGGAACAATGAAAAAATGAATTGAATTTTAGCACATTTATTATGCCTCTAATTTTTTCTTCTGAATATATTGTTGTACTTAATTCATTTTCCTAATACTGTACATTATTAAATAAAATATTATACGTTAATAAAGATTTATGCCATCAAAAAACCTGAATGTAGAGTAAGTCTCGTATAAATGAAATATTATTCAATATAGGTCAAAAAGTGAAAAATTGTGCCAGGGGTAGGAGGCTTTAAACAGCGAAAATAATTTATGAGGGGGTTCCTGTGTTCCATTCAAACCCCTCACAATATGTATCTTTTCAATATAAAATTTCGACCCGGCCTAATATATACGGTATATACTAGAATGCCTGATACGCCTTGCACAGCAAAAATCCTCCAAAACACAACCAAGGAGAATACTGGGAGGGGCGAGTTTGTTACTAAAACCTTCCCTGGTTCTCCCTTAATGTGTATACTAAACAAACATCATCATCATTATCATCCCATACATATATACTAGGAGTATATATATATATATATATATATATATATATGGGATGGGATGGGATGGTTTTCCACATGAAATACATTTTTGTTAAAATTTAAAGATATTATTACTCTATGTTTTATAAATTAAGGTATTGATCTTTTAATCTTTAATATAAATTAACTTAATGTCTGCAGTAGGTATCTGGCAACCACTTAACAGCATAACG
The DNA here is from genome assembly GCA_023014485.1 of Bathynomus jamesi. Classification (NCBI taxonomy): domain Eukaryota; kingdom Metazoa; phylum Arthropoda; class Malacostraca; order Isopoda; family Cirolanidae; genus Bathynomus; species Bathynomus jamesi. The sequence continues at coordinate 251,240 of JAJOZX010003782.1, read as the reverse complement.
ACTCTCTCCAGTGTTGCCGAATCTATAATCGTAAAAGACGGTGTTGTAACGGCAAATTTTTATGCGTAAATCTCTTACCAAAATATGAACAAAAGTTTTAGTGTTAAGATTTTTGTTGTTTAAATCTCTGAAGCAAAGTGGTCTAGATTATTGTCATTGAAAAATGTCAATAAGCTTCTGGCTATAATTTCCAGTACAGTGTTATAAAATTAAAAGGGTTTCAAATTGTTTACAATTCATTTGATTTTAATTTTCGTTCCTCACAGCTATTTTGACAACACGGGTCAGTCTCGTGGTGGAGATTTATTGTATGGTCTTGTAATCCGTCTCTCGGTTCGAGAGGAAGGGAAAACTGATCAGGTTCAGATGTAATGTGGTTTGTTTTCTCTTTGTTTCGTATTTGAACTTTCTGAAACTGACTTCGAACCCACTTGTTAAAATAAACGACACGGTCCGTTACAAAGCTGAGAAGAACAGGTGGTTTCGCGGAAAATATTTTAATTTTTAAGTTGATTTTTAAGGAAAAGGAGGAGCTTTCTTTTGGATGGAATATTAAGAACCAATCAAAGGACAGTGATTCTTGTAATACCCAGTGAAGGAAAAGGAAAACTTCTTCTTGTAATACCCAGTGAGGGTAAAGGAAAACTCCTTCTTTCACTTTCTATTGATAAAAACTTTTATAGGAATGACATCATGTAATGAAAATGTTTCTGGTAGGTCATTCAGGGTACTGTAAGGCGGAACCCTTGTAATCTTAAGGTGTAACTTAGATTCATAAGCCAGTTTTAGTTCCGTTCTCTAAAGTTGAAGTGGCTTTAAAAAATCTTTGAAATCTGTGGCGATGTTTGATTTTATAAGCCGACCGTAAAGTTGTTTCTGTTGTTTGAAAAATGTGAATCTCCTTGTTCCACGCGAACTTGATTTCAAAAGTTTAATGTCAGTCAGCAGAAAAGAACTTTGTGAAAATTTCTTTGAAGTTACTTATTATTGTTCACATGTCAAATTTTAACTTGGAAGTTTGCTGAATATTATGTTTCCTTATGGAATAATTTTAGTTTTTTTGTTAAGCAAATCGCCTGTGGTGATCTTGTTTCCCGAGGAAACCTGTGGAATTCGCGCAGGAGACCGAATTTCCAAACTTTTTGTAAGTAAACTTACGTTAAGGACTTTGAATTAAATGCTATTTCTAGAGTCAAATCTCTGTATAAACTCTTTTTGAGACTTAACTTGAATAACTGCAAACATTTTCTTTAAATTCAAAATTTGTTTTGGAACAAAATTTGCAACTGTTCTTCTGTAATTTTTTAAAAATTTATGTCCCATTTTGAGTGAAACCAAATAAACTCTATACGAGGGAGTGTTGTTTCTTTGCTACCTTGCAATAGGACTATCTTGTAAGCTGAGGGTAAATTAACATTAAAAGTTCGAAATTTAAAGTGAGCCGAGAAAATTGTGCGTATAAAATGGAAAGACCATCAGAGTGGATAACCAGAGCTATCCTGAACAAACGAACCCGCGCACGCAATAACTGTAATCCAAAGGAGTTGCACCACAGACGACACCTAAATTTTCAATGTTCCCTTCATCTAAAATTAGTCCAGAAAAGAATTAATTAAAAAACCAAAATTTATAAATTATTTGCCAACGTCATCATTAGACTAAAATTTGGCAACTTTAATAATATCTCGTAAACGTGACACCAAGGGAGTTTTCCCGGGCAGCGTGGTGGTTGATGGAACTTGGAAGTGCCCGAGAGTTCAAAAGTCAGTTGTCGCCCAGGGCTTTAAGGGCAAGTAAGTTCCCATATGCCCAACCCTCTAGTCAGTCGCTTAGTGCTCTTAGAGAGTTTGTTGTAAAACCATCTAAATCAACTGAACAAATTCGAATTTCATTATAACTCTGCCCTGCCAGTCCATTTTTGTGTAAAGTGCATTATCCAATGAAATAAACTGTTTAGGATAACGTCAAAAAAATCAAGCAATTCTTTCCCTCAACGCTTCCAGAAAAATGGACGTTTAAGAAGGCATAAGTTGTGTTCGATCCCTGCAGTCAGATCGAACTCGGTTTGAAGAATCCGTAAGTGGTATACACTTCGGTAGTTGGGGCAGCGAAGCAACATACTAAATCATCTAACAAAGGGGATAAGGAAAAGTAGAAACACCAAATTGTGTATGTGTAGTGTTATATATTCTCATCCGCCGACACTCACACACACACACACACACACATATATATATATATATATATATATATATATATATATCCCCGCAAGGGGGTTCTAAGCTCGTGCTCTTGAGTGCTCTTTGCTCGTTTGTACGTGCTTGTTCCTGGAGGTTTCACGTGCGCCCTCCCGGCCCTAGCACCCAAGGATGATGGGGCTCGACCCTGCAGTCCTTGTCATCCTTGGTCTTTTTCCACTTCGACTGTCCCCTCCACCCTTTCTTTTTCCTCTGTCTTTCCTCTCACTTTTTCTTTGTTTTTCCGCTGAGATATGCCCTTTTAAATAGAGGCGAATCGGTTCTTCCCGAACTTAAAAAAAAAAAATATATATATATATATATATATATACAGTATATATATACGAGTATATATTATACACTGTGATTGAAAAGGCAAATTAATTTCTTCGTTCTAATAAAAATTAAAATAGAAAAAATAAGTGCAAGAATATCATTAATCCGTTTTATTTAATGATGAAAAAAAAAAGGGCAAGTTTGAACATGTTTTAAAAATCATCGATATTCATAATTCATTTTCTTTGAATTTTCGCGAGAAATGAATTTTCATCTTGTATATTTTTTCAGTTCAAGGATGTAGGAATAGGAGAGACAAGTTCATAATTCTGATAGACAACAATGGCTGTAATAATAATAATAATAATATAATAATATATATATATATATATGGTAACTACGTATACCATAGTTAAACTAACACAAATTTACAAGTTTAATTATAAAATTCGATTGAATTTAAAAGTTTTGTGATGAAGTTTTAACATGTTTGAGTTTAGGGTAAAAATAATTGAAATCAAAATTATTTAATTTAGGAATTTTAATTAACGCATTCTGTGCAATCTGACCAACTGGTGGGTCAGACCGCACGGAATGTAGTATGTGGTGCATTCACTTTTTTATTGCACTTATTGCGAGCGCGAGTTCGTTTGGTCAGGATGGCTCTGGGTATCACTCGGATGATCTTTTCAATTTTATAAGCACAATTTTCTCAGTTTACTTTAAGACCATTTTTAATTTCAAGCTTTCAATATTACTTTACCCTCAGCTTACAAGAGAGGCCTATTGCAAGGTAGCCTAGAAACGATACAATCCCTCGTATAAAGTTTATTTCACAAAACTGAAAAAAAATTACTCAGAATAGAACATTAATTTAAGATAAGTTTACAGATGTACACTTACAATTTTTTTATTTTACATTCCAAAATTGTTTTCAGTTACTTTTCGCAAGGACAAATTTAAACCAAAATTTCCTCTCAGAGATCTTTCCTTGGCGATGTATTTTCTGAGCCAATCTAGCTTTTGACATTTAACGAGTGAAACAGCTCTCGAATGTTTACCTTCAACTTTACAAGCTCAAAATTAAAAGGATCCTAAAGCTAAAGTTCTTTCTCATTTTACCGACAGATTAATTGCGGGCTATAACTCAGGTTCTGTAGTGGTCAAAACAACAGCTCGTTTTCTTCTCTCTTGAGTATCGGATTGCATTTCGTCTTTTCATATCTCCATTTTAGAGATTTAATTTTCACGTAAAATTAAACCCTTTCCAAATCACTTACGGTAATTCTTTCCATTATTTATGATTCTTCATTGTTACAACCATTTTTATTTATATTTCAATACACAAATTTGTCGTTACGACATCCCTCCCCTCCTTTAATTTTACATTCTGATGCAAACATTCTTAAGGGGCCATTCAAAAACCACGTGGTCCTTAAAGGGGGTAGGGGGTCCTTATTTGACCACCAAGGGCCACATGGGGAGGGAAGGTCTTGACGTTTAACCACGTGGCCAATACTAAGCATTAAAATATCCTGTTTATAACATTGTTTATCCTATTATATATAGGGTAGACTGGGGTAAAACGCCCATTGCGGGGTGATAAGCTATGCATATTTATTTCAAATGTAAATGACTGCGCATGCGTATGTAGGTTTCATCTTGCCGCAAGGAAGTACATTTAACATAAGATTAAGAAAAGGTGGGGGGGGGGGGGTGACATCAGAAGACCACGTGGTTTTGGAGGGGGTTTAAGTCATTGGCCACAAATGACCACAAGGGGGGGGGACGGTTCGAAAACCACCAGAAAAAGGACCACGTGGTTTTTGAATGACCCCTAACTAGGGGCGGTGATTGTCACTAGATTCACTATTTTCATTACAGTTCTTTTTATCCCATTTATTAGGACACGAACACCGATACACTTAGTTTTATTCGTCTTCAGTTTCTTCGAAATGCACTCGGTGTTTGGGCCTAAAAGCGTACCGACGATCTACTGGTGGCTCTGAGAAAGCAGCCTCTCTGATTTGTTCAGGGGCACATATTTCCATAGAATCCCCGTAAGGAAGTAGTTCGGAAGCACCAGGCTGTTCCTGGGTCGCTACTTGTTTCTGCCAGTGGGCAAGCGGTGTACTTAGATCTGATGTCCTGTGATCATATGACGCAGGAGATAAGTGACTGGAGTCTTCTGTTCGAGGATGATGTACGGACCATCGTACCGAGGTCCCAACTTGCCTCTGCCCGGTCTCGGGTAAGCGATGTACACCAAACCGTGGGCGCCTTTTCCTCGAACGGCTTCAATTCCTCGATTGCATTGGTCTTTTCGTAGCTACATGTGAACTCTTCCATTCGACTGTACATTTCGCTCAGACTCCATTTTCGATCTTCTGTATATTCCTCAGAGTTGTACGGGCTCAGGCAAGCCTCCTGCGGCATGCAGAATAGCTTCGAAGTACAGTGGGGGGGGGGCCGTACATCACGAAGAATGGAGAGTACTCCGTGGCTCGGAGCACTCAGATGTTAAGGACAATTCCATGGTCTCGAGGATTTTATTGCAGTCTCATCCAGTTTCTTCATACAATATTCTGGGTTTGATGTAAAATTCTTTGTCCAGGCATTCAATCTTCCCATTGCTTTGAGGGTGGTTGCTTTGAGGCGGCGGTTCATTGGTGTTGTACTTCCTAAACTCGGAAAAGCTCCTACAAGGGGGAGTTTCAAAATTCCTTGCCTTAGTCAGAGACTATTGCAGAAGGAGCGCCCAGTTTACACAATATCAAACGATGAAACTTGTCCGCTACCTCCCTGGCAGACTTATCTTTTGACGATGCTAAGATGGTAAACTTGCTAAAACTGTCCACGCACGTGAGGACATAATTGCTGCCACCGCTGGTTGAAGGAAGTAGACCTACGAAGTTCACGTGCAGAAGTTCCCAGGGACTATGGCCTCGCACACAAGGCATTGTTTCCACAGTCTCTTTACGCGCCTGTTTTTTCCGCGCACACGTGTCACACCTTTGGACCACCTGCTGTACTTGCTGAACTATGCCTGGCTAAAAGTAGAGCTCCCGTAGAATTTCGATACTCCCTGCAGCACCAGGGTGAATGCTCCCCACGTCATGTGTGCGTTCCAAGTGAGCTGCTCTCTCAACTTCTTGGGAACTACGATGACCTACAATTACGCTATCCCCGTGTCGAATAATAGTTGGACTATAGTTACTAAATCATAAACGATATTGTGACTAACCTCTTTTAATACCCTTGGAAGAAAAAGTCAGGACTGGGTGATTTGTACTTATTCGTCTTGTCAGTTAGTTGCTGCACCTCATCTCTCGTCAAAATTATGGCCTCTAAAGGATGGTCACCGTCATACGTAATCCGAAGATTTGGTACTTCACTTAAGTCTTCTACCGTGAAAACTGTAACGAAGAACTCGTTTAGTGTATTAGTTATATCTATATCACTAAATTTCAGTATGTCAGTTTTGTCTTTTAGGAGACTTACGGAATTTTTAATTGACTTCCTGCTATTAACATGGCCAAAAAACTCTTTAGGGTTAACTTTACAGAGTGAAGCAACTCTAGCTTCTTCATCACGTTTAGCTGATCTAATTAAGGATTTAACCCTCCGACGTATGTCTATATAATTTTCTGAATCAGTCTGGTTAGAGTTTGACGTAAGTAGTTTGTAGGCTCTATTTCTTTCCATAGTAGTATTGCTAATTTCATTGTTGAACCATTTCGGCCTCTTGGTTGACAAGGAGGAAACTATTTTAGTGGGACTCAAAAGTGTTTTGTAATATTCTAAATTGATCCCTAGATGAGTTCCAGGTGACACTTATATTCTCACTTATTAGAATTTTAAGTGTGTCTAAACTACTTATTCCCAACATTTTATAAGCAGAAACAATATTACTATTTATGGGGTGCAGGAAGTCACAGAGAGAGAGAGAGAGAGAGAGAGAGAGAGATGTGATATGTTGGAACTGTGAAATGCCTTCTTCCTCCATTAGTTTAATGGAACTATAAACAAACAGCAATTCCCAGTACAGTGTATTACCACTGAACGTTTCCCTTCCGGTGTCTAGAACATCTTTAGCATGACTTTAAATCATCTTTAAAACGTCTTTCAAACAGAGTTGAAACCAAGAGAAGGAGACTCAAACGGAAAATATAATAATAGCGAATCAAGTGTAGTGGGAATACACCCACACACACACACACTACCCACCCACGCAAAAACTATAGTATTTATCATTTACCATTACTTATTCGGATTATAGTAAATTTAATTATCCCAAAAGAGTTCCTTGTTTCATGCACGGTCTGTGTGTAAAATAAAAGTTTCTCAAGGGACCATTCTGAGTCGTATTATATGTATATGTGTATATATATATATAATTATATATATACACGTATTATATATACGAGGTTTGTTCAAAATGTATCCGGACTGATGCGATTATAGACAGAATATGACATTTACAGGGTTTGGGGTTTAATCTCCCTCGAAGTACGCTCCTTTTGAAGCCGCACACTTTGCCCAACGATCCTGCCACTGTTGAAAACATTTTTCGAAAGCACTTTTCGGAATGGTTAAAAGCTGCTCCGTTGAATTTCTTTTATGGTCTCAACATTATCAAATCGGTGTCCTTTCACGGTTTGTGTGAGCTTCAGAAACATAAAAAGGTGCATGGAGCCAAATCCGGCGAATATGGAGGCTGCTATACTTGGAGGTTAGCGTTTTTGGACAAAAATTGCTGGACAAGTTACGACGAGTGAGATGGCGCGTTATCGTGATGAAGTACCCAGTCTCCGGACTTCTACTTCTGCGGCCGTTTCCCCCGAACTGCTTCACTTAGACGTCTCAAAACTTCAATGTAAAATTCCTCGTTGATTGTTTGTCCCTGTGGAGCATATTCATGGTGCACAATACCACGTTGCTCGGTACTCTGCGACATTGTAAGAAATCGCCGCGAAACAAAACACATTTAACTTTATCGGCTCACCACAGTGGACTGACGCTACACAATGAAATGCAACTCCATCAGTCAACTCGTCTCGACATGCAGAGACACGTTTAGCATAATCACAACTCCAAGGGTCACCTTGTTCTAAAAATAAAAACCCTGTCCGGATACTTTTTGAACAGACCTCGTGTATATACTGTGTGTGTGTGTGTGTGTATATATATACTGTATAAGGAAAGGAAAGAATACATATGATAAAAATTTATATACCCTTGTAAATAACAAGTTTCCTCAGTCTTTCCCCCCCCCCCCAAATAAAACTTTTAAAATAAACAAAACCTCTAAAACTTAAAACAAAAGTTTATAATAAAAAAAATAATTTCGAAGTGACATTATCAAAGATGATAAAAAAAAAAAACCTATTATCGTTTTTCCTTCTATCGAATCTTTGTTTTTTAACCTTTAAGTGAAAAAACCCTAAAAAACTTTTTTATTAAAAAACTTGGAAGGAAAAATAAACTCTTCTGTCGATTTCTAAATCGTTGATGAATATTTAAAGCGATGAATTGGCGCAAAAAGATGCTTGGAAAATAGAAGAAGAAAAAAATTGGGTATGTGATTCTCGGCGTCATACTGTTGAATAAGTTTCCGTATAATATATATATATATATATATATATATCAGTGGCGACTCCTGCACTCGGGCTTCTCGGGCTGAGCCCGAGAGGCAAGGGGCAAGGAGAAGCACGAGATAAAATTGTGTATTTATAGATTTCAGTTTTAAAAAAAGTTTTAAATACAAATTGTAAAAATGGTTTTTGGCTGGTAGTATGTTACTATTTTTCTGTCTAGCCTTCGTCACGCAAGCAAATTTTGAGCGCATTTAGATACCCTTACTACCTATAAAAAGACTATATTGACACATTAAGTTTTCGTGTAATCTTTCAAGATCCTTTACTCGGGCGCAAGACATTACGCCCGAGAAAGTATAAGTAATATCGTATATTTAAAGTTCTTTTAATGAATAATTATTTGCTTGCATACGGTTACATAATACTCCTTCTAATTCTCATTAAATGAAATACGTTTTTCCTCCTATTAATTTTTTTACAAAGAAAAAAACATTTCAACTCGGGCTTATATCCTTCGGCCTTGTAGAGGCACAATTTTTAATTCTGGCGATACATGGTAACTTTCTATGTTTCGATAAGCATGCCTTCAACTGCCTTGGGCGGCGGTGCTTATAAAATTGCATGATTTCACTTTTCTGTTTTTTATTAACTGCTTTGAAAATATATTGTCACAAGCCGAAAAACTATTTGATCTGCAATGCAAGCAGCTTGACATGAAGTTTGCACAACAGAAATTAAATGACTTTATTGAATTTATTGAGTGCGCTCGTACTGATAAAGCATATAATAAAGTTTTTCAAGAAACAATGGCAGACTTCAAACAATTCGAAGACCTGCCTTCTCCCCCGAGAAAAAGAGCTAGAGGCAAACAAATGAACTATAAAGCAATATATTTCGAAATAGTTGACATTATACTAATGTCAATGAGGGAACGATTTGATTGCATTCACGAGTTTGCATTCTTTGAGTTGATTTATGTGACCAAATTTCCAGAATTTGCTGAAAATTTTCCAATGCATCATCTTAATGCTTTACAAACTAAATATCCAAATGTAATTGACTCCAAATCCTTAGTTAACGAATTGAAATATCTTTATCGTGACAGTGACTTTAGAAAATGCAAATCTGCAAATTAAAATTTAGAAGTCTTTCACGAACTAGGATTATTGTCTGCGATGTCGGAAACCACAAAGCTGATTCAGCTCCTCCTTGCCATACCTGTAACTTCTGTTTCAAATGAAAGGAGTTTCTCTGTTCTTGATCGAATTAGATCATATTTAAGAAACACAATGGCTCAAGAACGGCTCTCGTCCGTGGCTAGGATTTCAATTGAAAAAGAAATACTTTTTGATTTAGAAAGCAAAAAGGAATTACATGACCGAATATTAAAGGAATTTGCTTTAAAACCAAGACGCTTGGACTTTATGTTCAAGTAAATAAAATTTAAATAATTTTTTTACCGAGGTAGGTATTTATTTATTTTATTGATAATCTTAAGTTATTGTCATGCATTTAAATGTCGGCTCATATGTAGACTTGAAAATTTAAAAAGAGCCCGAGTAGTCTTGAAGAGCTGGAGTCGCCACTGATATATATATATTATATATATATATATATATATATATATATACAGGGTGATGCATAAATGTGTTTCATAAATCGCAGGGTGTATTTTTGAGACAAAAGTAAAGGAAAAATAGGTTGAGAAAATTGTAGGTTTCGATCTATAGCAGGCAACAGAAAAATGAAACTCCTGAAGATTTTTTATGTAGCCCATATCTGCTACCGCAGTGACCGACTGGAGATTCCTATAGGCATTTCCTTGAGTAGACTTTGCCAGTGCTACTTGAAGATGTGTCTATCAGAACTCGACGACTAATGTGGTTCATGCATGATGGTGCACCAGCTCATTTCGCCCATTTAACGAGGGAATAGCTCGATGCTGTGTATCTTGACAGATGGATAGGGCGCGGTAGTTCTATTCCGTGGCCACCTCGGTCACCAGATTTAAATCCTCTTGATTATTACTTGTGGGGTCATTTAAAAAGCCTAGTTTATGTTACAGAAGTCCGAGCACGTGATGAATTGTGACAACGAGTTCGAAACAATTGCGAAACGATCCGCAATACTCCAGGAAGTTTTGAGTATGTCAGACAATCACTGGTGCGGCGTGCTGACGCATGCATTCAAGAAGTAGGAAAGAATTTCAAACATTTACTTTAATGAAGCAAATGTATCACATTGTGTATTTGCATAAAATGTAAAAAATCTTTAGGAGTTTCATTTTTCTGTCGCGTGCCATAGCTCGAAACCTACGGGTTTCTGGACCTATGTCTTCTAGTCTTCTTTCTTTATTTTTATCTCAAGAATATACCCTGCGATTTATGAAACACATTTATGCATCACCCTATATACGGGGTGTTTCACAAACGGTCTGCCATACTTTGAGGGGTGATTTGGGGAGGGGGGGGGGTGATATCGAATAAAAGAGTTAATACAACATAGGTGCTATTTCCAACCGTTCCGGAGCTACGGACGTTTAAAGATGTGCAAACAACAAATCCTTAATTGTGTGTAATTCGATAGATAGCAACACTGCTGGTAGTTTCGGTTAACGAAGTTACCACTACTAATCCTCAGTTTTTTTCTTTCAGTTGGTTCTGATCTGTGGTACGAGACAATGTGTTGCGCTAATGTCAACAATCAAAATGAGTCAACAGTTCACACCCGTTGAATACGCTGATATCCATTTCATTTATGGATTCTGTGATGGTAACAGCAGAGCTGCAGTTAAAGAATATCGAAGACGTTTACCGAACTGGGCCTAGTACAACATAGCCCAACTACCAGTGTTCGAAGGATTTCTAGACGAATTGGTAAATCCGTATGGCGAACCATACATGATGAAGGTTTGTATCCCTATCATTTGGAACGTGTTGAAGCTCTTCAACCGGATGATTACGTAAACGTGTTCAATTTTCCCAGTGGATGGTTATGCATCGCCAAATTCTTAATCGTATACTGTTTAGAGATGAAGCAAATTCATTCGGGATGGAATTAACAATAGACGAAATTTCTATTTGTGGTCCGCCGATAATCCCCACCGTATCGTTGAAGGAAACTTTCAACATCGATTCTCGGTGAATGTTTGGTGCGGTGTAATTGGAGATCACCTGATTGGACTGTTCGTTTTGGAACAACGATTAACTGCTGATATTTATCTGAACTTCCTGACTAACGAATTGCCGCTTTTGATGGAGGACATGCCCTTGGAGACAAGGCGCAGGATGTTCTTTCAGCACGATGGGGCGTCACCACATTTTGGTCGTCATGTTACGGATTACTCGAATCAGTGGTACGGGAATCGTTGGATTGGTCGTGCTGGTCCAATATCGTGGCCCCCGAGATCTCCGGACCTAACCCCGTTAGATTTCTTTTTATGGGGCCTTATGAAAGAGATGGTCTACAAGACCAAAGTACAAACGAGAGAGGAACTCTTGCGTCGGATTATGGATGCCGCTGCTTACATACGAGAACACCCCGAAATGATTCAATGGGCAATAGACTCTTGTTTGGAACGAGCAAGGCTGTGCATTGAAAACGGAGGCGGACATTTTGAACATTTATGAGGTGTATCTCATAAAATGTAGCAATAAATACATCAGATTAATACTCTCGTTTATTTTTTTCCGTGCACCTTAAAACGTCCGTAACTCCGCAACGGTTGGAAATAGCACCGATGTTGTATTAAGTTTTTTACTCGATATCACCCCCCAAATCACACCCCAAAGTATGGCAGACCGGTTGTGAAACACCCTATAATATATATATATATTATATATATATATATATATATATATATATATATATATATATATATATATATATATATATATATATATACAGCGTGTCCCAAAGAAATGTATACCCACTTTGTTCGATAATACCAGCTATGAGGATAATAAATATATTACTTTTTATATGTTTTTTTAATAAAGAATTTTCTCCTGAATCTAAATATGTAATTATTTTTATTAAAAATTGAAAAACAAAAAGGTTACAGATGTTTAAATTATAATTATTATTTCGAGACTAATATTTTTGCACGTATACGAGATAAGTTTGAAACCGACGGCACTGTGCAAAACTTACAAAAACAACGTTCTGGAAGACGTCGAACATCTTAGATAAAGTGTCATTTAACCATGGAATTTCTAAACATAAGTATCTCAAAACAGTCGGTTAAAATATTAGAAAATATCGCACATGAAGTCTCGAAAATAATAATTATAATTTAAACATCTGTAACTTTTTTGTTCTTCAATTTTTAATAAAAATAATTACATATTTAGATTCAGGAGAAAATTCTTTATTAAAAAACATATACAAAGTAATATATTTATTATCCTCATAGCAGGTATTATCGAACAAAGTGGGTATACATTTCTTTGGGACACGCTGTATATAGTATTCGCCGAGATATGTACCACTCTAGGTACGAATCGGCGGTTAAGCAAAAACGGAATATATATATATATATATATAAGCAAACAACCACAAGGAAAAGGAAACACAAAGTCCGAGCGCTTTCGTGATATATTCACATTATCAAGGAGGAACATATCACGAAAGCGCTCGGACTTTGTGTTTCCTTTTCCTTGTGGTTGTTTGCTTATTAATAAGGTCACGTGTTATTTTGTGATTCTAGTGCATATATATATATATATATATATATATATATATATAAAATTAAGAGGAAGACTAAGATATGGCTTTTACTGCATAAGACGAATCTGGTTTCATCAAGAGTTCTCGCACTTGAGCTCTAAATGTGAATCCTTTCGAGTGTTACACACATCTAACTGACCACTAATTAAGTATATAACTCGAAGTCATTTATGGTCGAGAATCACCTTCTTTGTATCAAGTCAGTAAATGAATTTGGGAAACGTTGAGTTTAAAAGGTTTTGATGTTTACATAAAAATAAAATCTCGACCTATTTTGTCGGGAAAAAGGTATGTTGGATCTGATTCGGTTATAGGTTAGTTAAGGTTTGATTAGATTGGGCTAGATTAGCGAGCACCTCACTGTTTAATGACTTACAGAAACCTCCCTTCGAGCACTCAGTTTGATGGCACAAAGATTAGATTAGGTTCAATTAGGTTTGATTAATAATTTTTTTAAATGTTATATATATATTGATTTAAAAAAGTCGCTACCTCGATTATGCGGAGATGCGCGCGCGCGCCACACACACACACACGAATATATATATATATATATATATATATATATATATATATATATATATATATATAGTGTGTGGTGTTGTGTGTGTATATATATATATATAGTGTGGTGTGTGTGTGTATATATATATATATTATAGTGTGTGTGTGTGTGTGTAACCTCAATACATAGAAAGATTCTTTTAACTTCCTATTATAATATAAGTTAGGAAATAGGCGTGTGGGTTCACCACAACCAACCAAGGGTAAAAAAATAAATAAATTAAAAGCTATACCTTTACACTGATTAAAAACTATGAAATTAATTTTTCTACACCTGGATTACTTCTTACCTGCCTGGCAATCAAACCTGGAACACTAAATTAAGTATTCTATACAGAGAAAATTGAATAACATCTTAAATTTTATCCCAGACCTATTTTCTCTCTCTCTCTCTCTCTCTCTCTCTCTATATATAATATATATATATATATATATATATAATCAATTTCAGTTATAATGAACCTACGTTCAGATATTATATAGAATATTATAAAAACCTTTCACCTGATAAACGTTCATAATAAAACCCAAGGAATGAACATATATTTAAAATTTAAACCCAGAATCAATTATATATATATATATATATATATATATATATATAGGTGGGATCACTGGATGAATACCGGTTCTAATTATTGCTATTGTCGCGGAAAAACGTTTTTTTCGTAATATACGTTGTAAAAGTATAAAGTTTTATTTATTTATTTATATAAATAAGGTTTTTACAGTGCGTACAAAAACTTAATTACAATTCAGGCAAATTAATATGAAATTTTTTCAATTTAAATCCCAATTATATATTTTAATAATAAATGTATTGAAGTTAATTTACGTGTATATCGGAATTAATGCGAGTGCCCCACACATATATACCGTATATATATATATATATATATATATATATATATATATATATATTATACAGGGCGTCCCCAAAAAATGTATACACACTTTAACAGCTGATAGCTCAATTGATGTTTCTTTCTTTCCAAGTTAAACCCATTAGAATTAATAATGGCAGTCAGACTAAGCTTTGAACAAAGGAAATTCATTCTAAAATGCTACTGGAAGTGTGAAAACGCAGTTGAAGTGCAAAGACAGTTTAGGAGAGAGTTTCAAACAGATCCACCAACGCGACTTACCATCACTCGAATTAGAGATAAGTTTGAAGCCGATGGAACTGTTCAGAATGTCCACAAGAAGCGTTCCGGAAGACCACGGACATCGACAAGCCCCACAAAGCAAGAAAGAGTACTGGAAACGTATCACCAAAGTCCAAGAAAATCTGTGCGGCAAGCGAGTCGTGAGGTAGGAATTTCAGAATCGTCTGTCCAACGCATTTTGAAGCGCTGTCAATGGAAAAGTTACATTCCAAGATTAGTCCATGCTATTAATGAAGATGATGATCCGGACCGAAGAGTGGAGTATTGCGAGTGGTACTTGGCACGATGTGGATGTGGATTGGACGAAGGGGTTTCGTAGAATACCCTCCGCGTTCACCAGACCTCACACCACTAGACTTTTTTTTATGGGGATACTTAAAAGACAAAGTCTACGCTATAAAACCTGCAACAGTCGCTGAATTGAGAGCAGCCATTGAACGAGAATGCACACAAATACCAAACGAAATGTTTCGTGATGTTTGCGATTCCATTGCTTCGCGTTATCAGCAGTGCCTGGACCAGAACGGACGTCAGTTTGAAAACAGGCGTTGACAAAACAATTAAATAATGTCTGTAGATTCTATTATATTTTGAAAATGAAATGTATTTTAATAAACACCGCCTTTTAATTATTTAAAGTGTGTATACATTTTTTTGGGACGCCCTGTGTATATATATATATATATATATATATATATATATATATATATATATATATATAAACGTCATCGGTATTTTTTATAAAGAAATTATACCCATAAATTAGAACGGATTGTCTCACTTTGGGCTAGGTTAGGTTAGGTTAAGTTAGGTTAGGTTAGGTTAGGTTAGGCTAATATAAATGCAGTTAAGTTCAGTTAGATTAGAAAATATGGATCACCTGAAGATCAAGGCCCCCAGCCTTTTTTAGTTAGCTTTATAAGGCTAACTAATGAAAATATCACGACCGAACCTAACCACTCGTCAAGGGCGTACAGTTGACCTAACGCTTGGTTCGGTTAGATCGTGATATTTTCGTTAGTTAGCCTTATAATAAGGCTAACTAAAGAAGGCTGGGGGCCCTGATCTTCAGGTGATCCGAAAATATTAGCCAATGTCATTCGGAGCTTTTACGACAAAATGCAAATGGAAGTGACGTTCTTTCTCAAATAAAGAAAGTTCTATAATCTGGATTACTCACTTTTGTGCATTCTCATTTGCGGACCGAGAATGGGAATGTCAGTGGGAGTAACATTGAATGGTTATTAAAAAAATCGAGGACTGATTCCGATGACAGGATAAAAAGATAAGCAACTCTCTCCTTCGCCATGTCTCACAAATGAATAATCCTAAGCATTTATTTGAAACAAACCATGATATATATACACCGGGTGGTCCAAAAGTCCCTATCTATTTTGCTAAAATAATGATATTTCTATTTTATTTTCTACAGGCCATAGCTAATGATGGACGTACAAGAACGTGTGATGGTAGTAACACTACGTATCCAAGGGAAAAAGTGTAAAAAAATTCGAGAAAAATTCGAAAGAACATTTCACAAACCAGGACCTACAGGCAAAGTAATTCGCGAGCTGGTCAATAAATTTAAAAGACTAGGATCTGTTCATGATGAGGCAACATCTGGACGTCCAGGTACTTCTCAAGAAAATGTCGAATTGGTAAGAGATGCCTT